>JAODVM010321909.1:0-11603 GCA_025400095.1 Phenganax marumi
CCAAAATCACAAATAATGCGATTGTACCTGATATTTTGATATTTGCCCAACACTCCCTATCACAATTGCATCGCTTCGAAAACAATAAAAAACAAAAGAAATCATCCTCTTCAAAAACTCTTTGCTTTTTTAATAACCAAATATTATTTTCCCGTCAAAACTGTAGCTATTCACTGCTGTTATAGCAGTATAAACGACGCTCCAAATAGTCATGTTGCACGAAAGGTGGCCGCCATATTTAGTTTTTGGAAGTGACGTACCGAGCATCGACTTTTGAGCGCTGATACACGAATCTGTAAAAAATCTCCTTTTAATAAGAAAACTAAAGTAGCTAATATAAGGTTTTGTGGAAACAACATTACATAAATTTACATATGCAAAGCTTTCGGTCGATAAGTCTGGATCCTGCCACATAATGGTAAATTAACTAAACAATCTGGTCCGTAACCTAATTTCTCACATTAATGTATTGTGTTAAATTGCTGCGAGTAACAAATTGTAATTTTAATAAAACGCAAAACAACAGATACTCTGTGAATAGTAAACATCTTACTCTAAAAGTTTCAACAAGTGATACATGTCATCATCAGTAGAATACTCGACATGTATGCATCAGATGACATGAACCACTTGTTGAAACGTTTAGAATAAAATGTTTACTATTTACAGAGTATCTACTGTTTTGTATTTTATCCAAATACTCTTTGGCAGTCGTAAGTTCTAACAAGTTGTAACAATTTGAACTTTCACAAGTTGTAGTTGGTTGCATATTCAGCACACTTAGGTTACTGTTTGTCGAATATTATTTTCTCATCTGGGGCTTCGGCTAAAGCTGACGCAGGTGGGCGGCCATTACCATTGTCACTGAAAGTTATTAGATTTGTATTATATTCGCTCATACATTTTACGTCCGTTACATATCTAACTCAACAACAACAAACATCCCCAGCGCGCCCTTTTCTAGTGTCATGTGATATGCACAGGCCACCCTATCATAATTCATCCTATTTTTTTTTTGAGTTTTAATGTCGCAGGAGACATCCAGTTTCCAGGACACTTAATAGTTTCATAGGAGAGGATCCATGCTTGGTCAAACAATCTGCAAGTTGCTTGTTGGACTCCACCCATTGTACATCCATAACTTGTCGGCTATTCAGACTTTCTTTAATCGCAGACAGTTCTAAACGTAATCGCTTTTCTGTAACTGACTTTGTCGATTTTACAGCATCAAAAAGGGACTTACAATCTGTCACACACTTAATTGGCAATAACTTGGGATTTGCCATACCGTAGTTTAATTCACAAAACAGGGTAGCTAAAAAGATCCCAAGATCAATTCCATCTGCCATAGAAAGGGTCTCAGCTGCAAGAGTACTTCTCACCACTCTTCTGATTTTTTTTGATCTCCAACAAATGGGAATACACTTTTCACCTTCTCCAGCAAGAAACACAATTTGTCCTCCTTGAGAACCATTGTTATCTGCATTCCCAAGTGATGCATCACTGTACACCAAAAGGTGCAAATTGTTCCTTCCTAGATCTTGGAACTTTAAAGAAACACTTTCCGATTTCACTCTTTTTATAAGTTTATTTACTTCCATTAAGTCATTCACGTTGGCTGATTTTACATGTGAAGCCAAGATAGTGGTGTCATAGATAATATCAGGTCTGGTTTGTCTTGCAACCCATAAAAGCTGGCCAACTTTGGAGTGCAATTCTTGCCTCTCTGCCTCAGTGACTGCAAAGTGTTTTTCAAGTGACCTGGCTTTGTTCACTTGGATAGGTATTAAGCTGGAAACAAAACTTTCTTGATGGGCAGAAATTCCATTTCTTGAGTGCAGTAATTCTAAGCCTAAGTATTTAAAGTTGTCCTGATTCTCTTTACCAACGTTCAGAGTTTGCCTTACGTGTTCAATGACAGTCTGTTCGAATTGAGCTGTGCCACCCCATATGAAATCATCTACATGAGCAGCTAGTACTCCAATCAATTCTTTTTTGTCATCATACCATGAAAATACTGTTGGATCTACCTTAGACATTCTACCCCCAGTTTCAATCATGATTTCTTTAACTTTGTTGTACCAATACAATGATGCATCATTTAGACCATAGACACATTTTCTTAGGAGCCATACTTTTCCTTTAGCATTTGCTTCCTTGGGTGGCTGGATAAAAATTTTTCTCTCCAAGTAGTTTCCTTGAAGAAAAGCAGTTTTTATATCCATAGAATTAATGACCCAACCTTTTTGTGCGATGATAGCCATGACGATTCTCAGAGACTCATTTGCACATGTCGGAGAATCAGTTTGTTGTAAATTGTTCTCCTCAAATCCCCGAGCTACAAGCCTAGCTTTGGGGACAATACCAGATTCAGTTTCTTTTATTGTAAGAACCCATCTGGTGGATATACACTTCTGCCCTTGATTTGGTACTTCTTCATAAACACCATGACTTTTCCAACTGTTTAGTTCTGTTTGTTTTGCACTATCAAATGTCACATTGTGGCAGACCATCACCTCATCAGTTGATGCTTCATCATGGGTTGAAATCTCAATTATCTCTAAATCATCAACAGCACTTAGATCTCTTGGTTCTGCATCTTTTTCACTATTTAGATACTCAAGATTATACCAATGTTTGTGTTTCCCTGTTGCTTTCCCAGCACGACTTACTACTCTGGCAGTCACTTTGTCTGCTAGACTATCATTTCTAAAGGCTATACATTGTCCGGGTTTGATTTTGTGTGATTGAACTGTATTTGGCCCTTGACTTTGAATTTCGTCATTTGCTTGTTCGCTTTCCGTTTGTTCTGTAGATTGTTCTTGTGAATCAATTTGTACAGGTATCTCCGATTCTGTGACACTGCTGTGATCATCAGTTTCAATCACAATGTTGTTCTTCGGTTCTGATTCACCATCTGATCGTTGTTGTTTTTCCAAAGATTCATTGTTCGCTGTGTGAGAGTAGGTTTCATCACATTTCTTGAGACGACAGACGTGTACTCGTACTAGAACACCACCATGTCGGACAAAGACTATCTTTCCATCTTGACCAATAACTCTGCCCGGTCCCTTCCATTCTCTATTGTCGGGTCTTTTGTAATACACTTTGTCACCAAGTTGGTATTTATCACCAGTGTATGGACGAACTTGCTTTCTTAAGGCTCTTCTGATCCTTTCTGAACATTCAGCTTCCATAAAGGCTCTCCTTGCAGTGTATAAAGCCCCCACATGCTCACCCACAGTCTTACTAGAGGTAGTTCCTTCTAAGGCAGGAGGCTGATTAGCAAGATTTGCAGGTAGGTTTGGGTTTCTGCCAAAAACCAATTGATATGCACTGAAACCATGAACATTTACTAGACTGTTCTTAGCATTTAAGGCCCACTTTAATGCTGTCTCCCAATTGCATTTCTTCTCGTGTTTGACCTTCAGCAGAATTTCAGTGAGGACATGGTTGTGTTTTTCCAAGAGACCATTACTAAATGGTGCATATGCTGCAGTTGTGATCACATCAATGTTCATATTTTCACACATGTCTCTAGTCTCATTGTTGTTAAATTCACCACCGTTGTCACTGAACAGGGACTTTGGACAACCATAAATGCTAATCCAGTTTAGGATAAACTCTTGCACAAAAACTTTAGGAAGCTTGCTTCTCACAATAGCCCCTGCACTGAATCTAGTGAACTCATCAATGATATGCAGATACCAGACATTTTTTTCTAATTCATGTAAGTCAACTGCTACAGTTTGGTTAAAATCTGTTGCAAGAGGGAACCCTACAGCCGGCTTTGGAGGAACTTTCTTGTACATAGCACAAGTTTCACATTTGCCAACAACTTTATCTAATACTTGGAAAAGTCTAGAATCATTGATTCCAGCATTGACTAAAAGCTTCTGTAACTTGTCAGCTGTTGCATGGCCAAACTGTTTGTGAATTTTTGTCAGTTCTTTCTCTTGTTGTTGCTTATCATCCATTTCTATCACATGCAGGACTTCCGATTCAAGAACTTTCTCTTCAGTGCTCAGCTGTTCTTGAAATTGTTCAACACAATCTTCAGCAGAATTTGATTCTATATCTGAGGCCAATAGGTCGACACAGTAGTGGCCTGTGGATGTCTGATACAGTTGAACTGGTTGGCCAAACATATTTGCTGTATCATCACTCATGTTTAATACAGTCTTAGCTTTCTTCAGGGCATTCTTGCTTAGCAAAAGTGGTAATTTACTGTCCACAACATCAGCTTCAATATTGCATTTTGTGTTACCAATCGTAGCTGGAATTGTAACTTGACCTACAGATGTTACCTGTTGACCATCACCAAATCTAAATACTCGCTCACTAGGTTTATGCTTGACTTGTGATTTTTGATCTTCATCTAGAAGACTCATGTAGTTATCTAACCATTGTTGACCACATACTGTCCTGGTGCAAGCGGTATCAACAACTGCTGTAGAGAAAGCTTCACACATTAATATCTCACTAGGGCCAACATCTTTAACAAACAAAGTTACATTGCAATTGTCTTCTTTCTTGTTATCTTCACACTCAATTTGTTGAACTTCTTCCTTGTGTGGGCAGTCCTTTACCCAGTGGAAAACTGATCCACATACAGCACATCTTGTGCGATTTCCATTTCTGTCTAATGGATTTGTTCCTTTTGGGACTTCCTTTGTCCTGTGACCTTTGTTGTTCTTGAATCCACTGTTGAAACCTTGTGTTCTTCTCATATTTTGACCAGACTGAGAATTGGATCTTGCATTTGTGTAACAGACAGATTCTTGCTTAATTGTGATACCATCACCTGTTTCCTGGCCAGTAGAATGCTGTGTACCTCCAAAGATTCTCTTAAGTGCAGACTTCATTGAACTAAATTTTAAGTCACTGGCTGCGGTTAAAGCCAGCTGTCTATCCTTTTCGGAAAGGCCAGCACTATCCAGTAACTTAAAACTTAAAACAGCGTCAGGTAATGTCATTTCTGATTTCTTGCACAATTCATATTTCCTTTCAAATTCAATAATAAAACTGGTCATGTCCTGCCCGTCCTTGCGTTCGTATTTATCAAACGTTGTGTAACGTTCATACGCTATATCAACTTTCTCTCTGAGGAAAATCTTGTCTAATTCGCTGATAAGTATTTGTATTCCATCCTTGTCACACAGTTTTTCAACATCAATCTCCACGGCTTTCGCTCGCGCCTGACCTTGCAATGATAGAGTAACAGCAAGCGCTTGCTTTTTTCGTCAACATCGGTCATTCTACGCCATATTTCCAGTTCATTTTTCCACGTCTCGTATGAAATACCTGGCCCAAACATAGGTGGATTTTTATAATTAGAAGCCGCCATCTTGAGTTTTACTTCACGATCAACTTTAAATACAAAACCACTCTCTGCTACCATGAAAGTTATTAGATTTGTATTATATTCGCTCATACATTTTACGTCCGTTACATATCTAAAACAACAACAAAACTATCCCCAGCGCGCCCTTTTCTTGTGTCATGTGATATGCACAGGCCACCCTATCATGATCTATGTTCTGTATCAAGCATGGCATGTGCAATAAGACCTACTGTTGTGACATTCTGTCAGGACAAAAATCGAAAAGAATGATTTATTAATTTAATTTGACTTTTCAGTTGGAATTTTGAAATAAGGTTTATTATTATCAATTAAGTAGGAGTGCTTGGGGGGAGAGGGTAAAGAGTTAGAATTAACTGGTACGAAAATTGAACAATTTAATCACTAAAAAGTATCCTATGTCCGAGCAATGGTGTAAAGGTGGCTGCTGGCACCTTAAGACCAGTTGGCCGGTCAGGCCTTAAACAACATAGGGCCAATCATATGGTTGCCTTTTGGCATCATGTGTTTCGTAAGGATACTGATGAGCCCTCTAATATTTGGCAAAACTTTCATTTTAACACCTTGTATTAGTTTTATAGGCAGTATTTGTGATAAAGATTAAGTACTATGACATAGCCTCTCCCACAAAAAGCCCCCACTCCTAATTTCCAAAGACAAAAGCTTTCACTAAAGTACGAAAAATCTTGGGTCCGCCCCTGGACTGAATTATAATTAATTCAGTGAATATCATGAACTACATCAAAGAACTGACTGCTAAATGTCTTTTAAAGGAAAGGCAATTTGGCAGTTACATGCTACTTGGGTGTAGTGGGCAGAACTTTAATTGTCATTGCTACGTTGTTGGCAATTTTTGAGCCAACAAGATAGCTTACAATAGCTATTGAGTTTCTTGGCTTTCAGAGTCTTTTACCATCAGTTCAATTAAACAGTTTGATAGAGTTGAATTCTATTTAAGCAAAGTAGTCATGCTCTGAGCTTCCATCTAATAACAGACTAAGAAAAGTTTATAACGTTAAGAACACATTCGAAATATAGGCATTGAAATTGGACACATTAACCTCACCCGAAAGGATGGTAAATGCTAGTGTATCTAATTTACAAGCCTTAAAGAGTATTTGAAATAAGCCGCTAATTATGAATGAGTTATCAACTTACCGATACTATCATCATATCCTGGATTATTGAGGCCAGCAGGTTTGAAGCGCTTCTCCCTGCATTCTTGCTCTTCAGGTAAGGATGCAATTCTTTGTTCCTCCGATTCTTTTTCCTAAATTATGAGCGTATTTTGTCTCATATTTTTTGTGCGGATATGCCTTGTAGAATAGGAGCCTTCTCGACAGTTCTCCTAACTTCATCCATTGTTATGGACTGACTGTCTATGTTGGAAGAGAAAGCAGTCTCCAATTCTGCTAATTCTGCCGTTGTCCATTTGTGTTGTGCAGACGAAGAATGTTGTTGAAGTGTTTTAAACTCTTTTTCTGCAGGTTCAATGTCTTCAGCACCTGATGATCGCATTATCTTACTTAGTTCTTTTGAGGTTTTTACTGCAGATTTTCCTTTACTTTCCAAGATACAATAACGGTCGGCTGTCGACTTTTTATGAACCATCAGTTTAGCTAGGTCACCACACATTTTGCTGTTAGATTCATTTACCACAGATACTGCTGCCTTTCAAAATGCACTCACTCCACCCGATGCTGTGTCTCTACCAAACACTTTGCCCCAGCACGATCCCATCTGACAGCCAACTTGCGATGAAGATAGCTTTTTCAGGAACACAGAAAGAAACTGCAGAATCACCATCAGTACTCACCCCCACCCAAGCATTTCTAAATTTCTTGATAAAGATGTGAGTGTAGGTGTATAGCAAAGGAGTAAAAACAACAATGACAGGACCATGTGCTGTGAAGGTCTTGTGGTCCTTCACTCTCCACAAAACAATTTTCTTCCTCTGTTGCTGTTTGAAACTCTCAAATGGTCATATTTGCCAGTGTTCCTGACCTGCATCCACTGTTGATGCAGAGGACCGTTAGTAGGTAGTCCCTTACAGACATATACTCCAGCTTGGTGGGTCCGTCTTTTTTATCCTTGTACTCACCAAGAAGAGCAATAGCTGCCCTAGCAACCTCCGAGGTACCAAATTCTTTCACCTATTGAGGTGTTCTCTTGGAAGAAACATCTTCCATTTGCTTTCCCAAAGGCAACTCATGCTCTTCTTTCTGAATGACCTTGCCCAGAGCTTGACTTGTTGAGAGAGACTAGATAATTGCTCAGCTGACAGACCCACATCAACATTCTCACATCTTAAAAAGGTGTAGAAAGTGTTCAAAGAACCTGGATAGGACTTCACAGTTCCTGGTTGCTTTTCTTCATCAAATTTGACCAGCCAATTGTCCCGAAGTTTACTCTTTTGTAGTATACATTCAAGGCGTTGATTGGAGCTATTGATGTAACCTACGACCAATTCAATTTGTCTTCAACACTGGAGTGCAGATCGATCACTTTTCTGTCCACCATCAACAGATCGAAGACAATTGTCATATTCTTTAAAAATTTTAACAGTCTCCTTGTTAATATTTGGGGCACCAGCAGCAATGAATCTTTGTCTTTTATTGTCTCAGGTTCACATTCAGAATCATCTAAGTTCAAAGTGTTGTTTGAGGGAAATGAGAAATCATCTGATTGAAAATACTTACTGCTCGTCCAATTGAAAATACTCACTGTTTAATCCTGCAGTTTCATCGTTGGACTGCTCAGCTTCACTTCCTTCGTCACTGTCGCTGTAAACAGTGCCATAAAAACATTTGTCACTGAAAGCCTTAAGTTGTTTTTTTCTGGCTTGTAGGATACTGATGAGGAGATGCCAGCATCACTGATTTCATTCAAAGATTCTGAAGAGCTTAACGGATCAACTTTATGAGGTATGGCAACCTTCTTGCATTTCTCGTAGATTTTACTACCAGTTTTCATTTTATGAACACTGGTCAAATGGTTATGAATATGTTTACTACAGCTTTGCATGTTGACACAGGGCACATAACGTTCTTGTACGTCCATCTAGTTTTTCTTAAATTTTTTTTCTTTCCTGAGCCCAAACGTATTTAGGACTGACCACGCTTTGTTTGTGCTCCATCCATGGCATTTCCTCATGTGCCTAGGCAGATGAACCACTGAAGATTTGCAATTGGGAATGGGACATTTATGTTTCGACCTTTTGTTTTGCTCTTTGCCGGAATTTTCAAATTTGGATTTGCACTGATTCTCTGTTTCCACAGATGTGCATGGCTCTTGCAAGGATTTGCTGTTTTCCTCTGATTGACTGGTTTGCTAAAAAAATTTACCAAAGGCTTTGACTATCTTTTCAAGAACAACTAACTGACTGGCTGGTTGACTACCTTCACTAGATCAGCAAACTTCACCAATGTTTAAAGCAAGTACTTTACATCCAGTTGTCAATCCCCTGAGGACTTTTTTACCATCTCATAAGTAAAGGCTTACCAACAGGAAGAATTTAACAGGGAATGTGGGTAAAAAAACCCTGTTTTTTTTAATTGTTAAACAGCAATGAATGTATCAATACTTCTACCATAAAAATGTAAGCAGATATTTAAGATACACTGCAGGGTTCCTAAAAATGTCTCCATTAACAAATCACTCTTTTGTTGTTAAACGTTGGTTATTATACCTCTGGAACTGTAATTGAAGTCACATGCATGTAATTATTCTTATAAACTCATCAGACCATATTCTTTTGTTTTCATCAGTTTGTAAGATCGCCTAGCTTTGATTAACACTACATGACCAAAAGAATTATTTTAACAATGAGAGCAAGCAATGGATGGGTGGCAAAGGGCATTGTGGTACAAGCCAGAATCTTGGACATTGGCATTTTATCATGTTTTGCTTTTTTGTTTGAGTTTTAGACTTCCTCGAGGCTCAAGGTTTTAGATGGCTAATTTGGTGCAGGATATTGATTTATGACAGGGTAATTGTCTTTAACAAGAAAATATGAAGGGCCAAGTGACGGTACTAAAT
Source organism: Phenganax marumi (assembly GCA_025400095.1). Classification (NCBI taxonomy): domain Eukaryota; kingdom Metazoa; phylum Cnidaria; class Anthozoa; order Malacalcyonacea; family Clavulariidae; genus Phenganax; species Phenganax marumi. The sequence goes on from JAODVM010321909.1 coordinate 9,401, forward strand.
GAGACCATCGTGTGGCACTCACATAACCGGAAGTTTTCCCTCCAAATTATTTTCTATAACTTCGGGAATATTACAAGTATTATTGATAAGCTATAAATAGAGACTTCTCTAACATGAATATCACGTTTGTATTCTCTAGAGCACTTCTCCAACATGAATATCACGTTCACCTGCCATACTTTGGCTGTCTTATTATAGTCTGTCAACTTCACAGAAATTTGAATAATAGTCTGTGGTGATCAGATAATCTCGACCATGAAATTCAAACAAATCAGTTCTAATTACTTCCCAAGGACTTGAGGGAACCGAGTGTGCAACCATACGTTCTTGCTGCTGCTCCTGTGAATATGTCTTGCAATCAGAACACTTTGAAACATATTGTGCGATTTCTTTGCACATGTTCAGCCAGTACCACACTTTTCTAGCTCTTCTGAGACAAGCTTGTGTTCCTAAGTGACTTGCGTGAGTCCGTTCCAAGAATTCCTGATGTAGGGATTGCGGTATTACCATGTGATCACTCTTGAGCACAATGCCATCCTGCATGGTTAGTTCTTCTTTGAAGGTCGAATATTTCTGAATTTCTGAGGGAACCTTTTTCACCAATTCTGGCCATCCACCTTTGATTACTTGCTCCAACGCTTTAAGTTCTGTATCCTCCTGGGTACGACATCAAATTCTTTGGAGTGTACCTTTTTAATTGGCATGTTCAGTATGACATTGACTTGCTCAATAGCAATTTCACTGGTCGATTTTGCATCACTTGTAAATACATCAGCATGCTGCTCTTCCTTCTGAGCGCTTTCCGAATATGGAAGTAATGCTTTACTCAGTGCGCCAGCCATCACCACCGTTGATCCTGTCTTACACGTTACTGTAACATCGTATTTCTGGAGCCTAAGTAGCATTCGTTGAAGTCACTTTGGGGTGGAGTGGAGACTCTAGTTAAATATTGTTTTGTGTGCCTTATGATCTGTTTCCACGAGTACGTCTCTGACATATAAATACGTCTCGAATTTCTCCAAACCCCAGGACATTGTAAGCTATTGCCTTACATCCTTTCAATCCAGCCAATGCTTCATCCAGTCTTTTTTTTTTCCTCTTGCCAAAACCTGTTTTTCGCATCCAGTATGGAAAAACATTTTGCTTTCAACAGCTGCGGTAAAATATCTTCAATCATCAGGATAGGGTAGTGGTTCCTCTTCAGGGCTTGATTGAGATGCTTTGGATCCATGCACCACTCAAAAACGGCCATTCTTTCGGCCCAAGAAGAAGATTTCATTCTCCAACGTTATGAACTTTCTTGCTTGTCATCACTTTTAACTGTTGTGTTGTACTCTCGTGAGATCTACAGATGTCAATGCTGTCTTTCAGAGTCAACTTAGATAATTGTAGGAGTCTTCTACAGACTTAGTTATCTTTAATTCCAATGACAAGACGATCATGTATTAACCTGTTTTTACCAGCTTTCTGAGAGTTGCAACATACGAATCAATAGTTTCGTTACTTTCTTGGTCTCTCTTGTTAAAGCAATAACACTCAAATGTTTCATTCGTGTCACCTATACAATAGCTTTCGAGTTTTTGCATTACAATGTCAATGTCATTTCTCTCTGTTTCATCTTCAAAATCGAGTCTCTCAAAGACATCTAAAGCGCCAGAAACCAAAGATGTCAACAATGTCGCTGCGTGCATTCGCTTTGTCGAGTGATCAAACCTTGAAGCAATCTCATAATTTTGCCATGATCTTTTAAACTTCTTTTAATGAACTGCTAGGTTTCCACCTAAGTCTAGCTTGTTCGGCAACGGCAAATTGGCTTGAAAGTTAAATGAAACCGCTTGTTGTTTTGACTCATCGCTGTCTCAGCCAGAATCCATTAACTTCTTAGCTGCACCTTCTGTTATTAAGCTTGAGTTCTTTCCTTTGTACTATCGACACTTTCGTATTATATTGAGAACCTTGACCAATTGATGAAGGATCCCACTCCTGAAACCATGTAACGTTTTCAAAACGTCTATATTTCAGCCTCGTACCCAGGCGCTGCTATTATATTGTATCTTGACGCTATTCAGCTATTATATATAGATCAGCGGCTGAGTTTAGCGAGCGCGCGGGGGTGCTTGGGGAGGTTATGTTGAGCAAGCGCCTGGCAGAAAATGAACTAAAGATGGCAGACGATGTACTCATGGCATATGCAAATGATGCA
>JAODVM010322020.1:0-11603 GCA_025400095.1 Phenganax marumi
GAAATTTCTGCCCGCAATAACGCGATCTAATGCAAAAATATAGCACATAAATTAGTCATACCTGAATAAGTTCGGTGCTCAAACATCACTCCTCCTTGGCTCGCCTCCAAATTGAAAACAGCCGTTTCAGTCGAAAATGACTGTGTCAGGCTCGCAGACGTCCCGGACTAGCTAAGGTTATTATGGAGAATTCATTTCTTGAATTTATTTTGAAACCCTACGACGACCCACTCGAATATTAAGCTGGTAATTCACAGAATTAAATTTTAATTTTGCCATTAGACCAATAACAACAAATTGCTTCGTTTTCACGCAAAGCATGCCGGTATTTTTGGGCGCTAATTACTCAATATTCTCAAACATCTCCTCTTAAATTTAAGTTTCAACCAACATACTTAAACAAGATTCATTTCCATAGCTTTCGTTGGACGTTTTTTTAATTTTAATGTAAAACGTAAGCACATCATTTGCATTAACCACACCACAGTCTCTAAGATAGAATTCCTGATCTAACAAATATATTTGACCAGCCCAAGTGAGTTTTGAATCCACATTTTGCATATTTTGACTTAGTACGTCAAAGTGTATAGTTTTGAATCCTTTTGCTTCAATACAAATTGCATACTTAAAAAAAAGACTCGTAATAGGATTATCATCATCAAACGAATGATTCAACAACGTTGTTTTTGACCTGCTAGGAAAGTTTGGTAAATAACCGATAGAATTGTATAGAGGAAATCCACTATTGTTAGGTACGGGAAAAGGGCTAATATAATCACTTATACCTATACTATTACATGAAAAATGATATACCAAAGTTTTCTTGTTTGCAAAAGATACTACTTATTAGTTTGAATATCGTACTCATTAGTTATCGGACTCATTCGGACTCACGGACTTATCAGTTTGAACATCCGACTTAGTAGTTTGAATATCGGACTCATTAGCTTGAATATCGGACTTATTAGATTGAATATTAGACTTATTAGTTTGAATATCGGATTTGTTAGTTTGAATATGGGACTTGATTGTTTAAATACCACACTTATTAGTTTGAATACCGGACTTGTCAGTTTGAATATCGGACTGTTAGTTTCAGAAATAAATCCATAATTTAAAGCCATTTATTTATAGTATAAATTTTGCTATAAGTAGACCAACGACTAACATTGTTCCCCCAACTTCAATCATGTTTGTTCTTGTAAAACTTGTAGACACTTTTGAGTCATCTATAGAGTTCCTTGAAATTGTCTTAAGTTTATCTATAAATTTACTTGTAAATGTCTTAGAGTCATCTATAAGACCACTTGAAATTGTCTTAGGTTCGTCTATAAGGCTACTTGTAGATGTCTTAGAGTCATCTATAAGACTACTTATAAGGTTAACATCATCATATTTACCAAATTTCATTGATGTTGTCGCTGTAGTTAAAGTATTGTTAAATTCTTCTATACGTTTGTCTAGAATGATCATGGCAGAAGGAATCAAGATAATTCCTGGACTTACCACCTTATTTAGAACAACGTTTGTATCTTGAATAGCTTGTCTCATATTACTTATCATCACCGTAGGATCATCTTGAATTACAGTGTCTTGAACAGGTCCATGGAGAACATCCTAAGTTTGAGAACTTTTTGCGCCTTTATTCATGATGCTCCATTTTGTTTTTGCTTGTGAACCTAATACGCAATAGACATAACTTTCCATAGCTTGTTGAAGAAGGTTTTTGCTCTGTTTGCTTAAGTCCATCACTGTTTTGTTTTGCAAACAATTTCCAATCATTTGATTCACACTTTGGGACAATTTTATCCACTTCTTAGTAACCAATTCCTAAAATACCCACAGTTTTGTTGTGTTTAGGGAAGACATAATGATAGTTTCTTATTTTTGATCTATCATGCGTTTGTAGAAAATAACTCAAAGACTCTCTAGTATGTTTTAGTTTATCTATCCATATTTTTTTTGTAGGAAGATTTTGTGGTACAAGTTTTATTTCAGAATTGTTGACATAAGTACTTAGTTTATTGGGGTATCTCAAGAACCTTTTCATATGATAATAAAAGTAATACTTGGCAATACTTGAAACAACTCTAGGTTTGTTAGGTTTGTTGATATGCTCCATAGACATGCCTGACTTATAACTTAAACCATAGGCCACCACAAAACTTGTGAAATAAGGATCTTCTGAATAGTTAAACTTTGCTTTTGTTATGTCTTTGTCATTTTTGGAGTTTTCCCATTTACTTTCAAGTGGTTCAAGATGACACTTAAAATGATCATTTTCATTCCCATAAATGTAAAATGATTCAAAGCCTTGGCTTGTTTCAACTAGTTTTAATCCTGTTATTGTTCCTCCATTGTTCCAAATTTGTGGAGTCCAATACAAACTCCAAGAGTATTTGTCTTTGAAAGTTTTGGAGGTAATGTCTGTTCCATATGTTTCATTGACATCATAGACAATGTTTGTACCAATTAACTTAGATCTTGATTTACAGAAACATTAAACTCAAACTTACTCAAGTCAGCATTGGGATACTTTTTACTAAAGTCGTCTTTGAGTTTTTGTCTTTGAACTTCTCCAATAGACTTTGCTTTTTCATAGTTTTTACCATACACAGTCTTGTAATAGATTCCTAGTCCATTTATTTTAACACATTAAATAAATGAACAAACTTACTGTATTTATTGACAATAACCATAAAGAACTTTTCATTGATGAAAAAATTGAAACAACGTCAGACACTATGTTCTTTCTTAAATCAGCTACGATATTTTGGAACTACAAAAACATACTTTCTAGAATCAATGATTTCATCAGCAAAGGCTCTACAACACTTTTACCTCCGGTGGGGTACTTGACTTTTGATGATATAAAAAAAGAACTAAAAAAGAATGATATTGAATTAGAGAAACTTCCATACACAAACAAGACTAAGATCTTTTGTAAAAATGACGCTTTAAATCTTAAAAACTTTGGAACATTGTAAGGATTCTCACTGAATAAGAAAATACCACAAAAAACTTGGACAGAAAGTAAAGCTGAATGTGACATCCATCGAGGTCTAAGATACAAAAGAGTACATTGTGATGAGTAAATAAGTTTATGAATTTTAACACAAGTGGAAAAAAAGTCCAGCTTTTGTGAGTCTTCCCATAACGACAAGACAAACTTTAAATGGTTCAGTACCACATTATAAAGATATAGAAAGTGAGGTTTTGATTTATAATGGTATTTCGAATAAATTTACATTTGATGTCACAACAAACAATAATAGTGAGAATACTGACTTTGTATTATTAGAACTCTACGTTAAATAAATGAACAATTTCTCCAAAGAACGACAACTTAGAGACTTGTATTATGATCCGAAGACTGGGTATATGTCTGCAGAGAAACTTTATCAAAAAGCACTTGAACAAAACTTGGGAGTCTCAAAAAAACAAATGAAAGATTGGCTCAAAACACAAGACACTTTTACAAGATACAAATGTATCGTCAGAAAAAACAAAACCTCTCCAACTTATGTGAATAATTTGGCTGATCGAATTCAAATGGACTTAGTTGACATGAGTTAACTCAAAAGTAAAAACAAAGATTATGCTTGAATTCTTACATGTGTGGAAATATTATCTAGATTTGGGTTTGCACTTTCGGTGTATAGAAAAGACACTAAAAACATGATAAAAGCTGTCAATGAGTTACTAAAAGAGTTTAAAAATCGATTTGAAAAATACCCAGGTGTTGTTCAATTTGACAAAAGAAAAGAGTTTTACAATGTGGGAGTAAAAAAATTGTTGGAAACTCATAAGATTAAATACTTTTCTACCATGTCAGAGAGAAAAGCAGCCTTGGTTGAAAGATTCAACCAAACATTAAACACAATCTTGTGGAAGTATTTTTATTCTAAGGGAACTTATGAATGGGTAAGTGTTTTAGATGATTTAGTTCAGAATTACAATCACACAAAACATAGTACCATTCTCATGAAACCTGCTGATGTGAGCAAGTCTAAGAAATATCAAGTTTGGTTAACTTTGTATGGTCATTGGGCTGGACAATGTCCATTAAACAAGTGCAAAATTGGAGATCACGTTATAGTAAGTAAATACAAGACTATGTTTGAAAAAGGATATGAAGCCAATTTCACAGAGGAACTATTTCAAGTATTTCGAGGTGATCCAAACATGTATTGGATTAAAGACACCAAAGGTGTCTTAGTAAATTTTATGAACAAGAGTTGTCTCCAGTGGATAAACAAGACAACATGTATCGAGTTGAGAAAATAGTCAAAACCAAAGGGGATAGAGTTTTGGTAAACTGGTTGGGTTATGATAACAAACATAATAGTTGAATTAAGAAAAGTGAAATTAAACCATTAAATAAAAGAGTAATGAGCAAATTCTTGGTTATAGTTTTAAACTTGATGATAGTTCAGACAGCACAGTGATTATACTTTATCAGATACAGAAACAAGTGGTAGTTCATAATATTGGACAGATTCAGATTCCGACTAATTTTAACTAGTAAATAAATGGCAGAAGGTGATGAAGATTTTAATATGAGTAGATTTGACCCTGATTTCAAACAAAAAGAAAGAGAAGAACAAAAGGAACGACAAGAAACACGTTTTGATTATGACAATCAATCACAAAACCTAGAAACTAAAATGAGGGGGTTTTCTTTTACTCCTAAATTTAAGCAATATAAACCTAGGAGTGAAAGTCGTATCAAAGGAAATATTAGATGATCAGCAATTAATGAAATAAGAAACATCGTTAACAGAAACTTTAACACATCTATTTGGAAGGGCGCTGGCTCAAAATCAAAATTACTTTTTGATAAACTAGAAAGAAAAGATGGGGCACTACATTTTAATGGGATGCCTATATTTTTGGAAAGTACAAAAACAAATAGTGTTCAAACAACCAATAAACCAATGTATAGTTCTGTTGTACAAGAATTCAACACACTACTTAATGAAGCCAATGAAGAATTCAATAAAACTTTAAGAAAAGATATAAGTCAAAGATTGGAGTCATCTTATACAAGACCTACATGGAATCCTAACTTTACAAAAGCTAATAATCTTGAAGAATCTCCAAGACCAGCAGAAATTCCATTAAGTTATATACCAAGACCAGCCGAAACTCCAAAAAGTATATATAGTGCAGTACCAAGACAAGTAGAAATTCGAAGACCAGACAATTCAGAGTTTATGCAAAGATTTGAAGAGCTCAAACTTGAAGTTCAGAATCTAAGAGAATCAGTTCCAAGCTATAATGAAATCAATGAGGATTTTCCAAACTTTGGTTATGTAGATGATAATTATGTGAGACTTGAAACTTTAAACAATAACATTGATCAAGTGTACGAGAAAATAAACCAATTAGATATTGATTTTCATCAAGGTCTTGAAGAAAACTTTGAAAGTGCTTTGATGGAAATTAAGACATTAACTGATAAAATCCATTTTAGCAGTGGTAAAATCACAAGTCTAACTAATAAAGTGAATGAAATGAGTCAAGCTGTAGTGCCTTTGGATCACAGAGTTGATGAAATACAAAAAGAATTTACAAGGTTTAAACAAATTACCTTGAGTAATATAGAAGTAGTAAATAATAGAATAAAGTCAATTGAAGGTAAAAATGAGTCGAGTCATAAAGTTGTTGCTGATTTGGATCAAGTCAAAGAACATCTAAACGATCTAGAAAGTAAACTTTTTATCTCTGGGGCCAAAGCATTTAACGAGTATGAAGGCATTATGGGAAATATTGATAAACTACAAACACAAGTCAACAAAGAACTTGAAGAGATGAATAAATCACGGAAAGAAACTTAACGATGAATTTAAACTCTCACTCAAAACTCGACAAAAAAGTTGAACATTATAGAAAAGAAAACAACGCAAAGATTAAAAAGTTACAAGATTAAGTTGAAGACTATAGTAAAACAGGTGTAAAATTAAAACCAAAATAAAATAAAATTGAGGCTAGATAAAAATATGTTGAAAATAAATTTGCAGTAGACAAAGAAGAAATAAACAAAAGATTAGATGAATTATCTAACGTGAACCAGAAACACCTGCAGATCTACATAGATTAGAAGAGATACTGAAGGAAGTCAAACTTCTAAAAGAAAGAGTAAAAGTAAACACAGAGACTCCTATCACAAAATTAAATGTGGATGATGATCTTTTTAAAGAAATACACACACTTTTAGAATTTAGAGAAGAAAAACTACTGGGCGAAATACAAAAACTTAAACAGGACATGGGTGAAATGTATACAAAGTTTATTACTCAAGCCACTCAAGAACAAATAGATGAACAAGACATCACTGATAGAATTTTGGAACAAGTTATAAGATCTTCTATTGAAAAAATTGTTTATAGGATGGCTTCCACATTGTCAGAGTTAGAAAAAGAAGAAGGAATAACTAAACAAGACTTACGTGAAATTCGTGGATATTTGTTCATGAATGACAAGGGACCTAATAAAGTTAAACTATTAGAAGATAAAGTAAAACATTGGGATAAAATGGCAAATGAAGAAGAAGAAGGAAGCGTGAGACAAAAAGTGTATGAGACTTTAGCAGAAGTGGCAGAACTCAAAGCGGATAAAATTCGTACGAAGAAAGGATTAAAAACAGAAGGACAAGAAGCAGATGACATTATTGATGAAGAAATTGAAAACAACGATCTTAATCGATTTGAAATATTCAAGAGATGGTGTAAAGATTATTTACAAGCATTAAGTGGAATTGCTATAACCTTTCGAGGAATGATTACTTATATCATCATGATGACTAGACCCGTGATTTCAAAAAGTTCAAATGTTGTTAATAACCTTGCAAAAAATCTAAATAATATGACAAAAAAGTGGGTCCCGCTGTTGGTGTTATATTAAGTATCATTGCACATATTCTAAGTTTGGGAGCAAAAGGAATAGAGATTTTATCAACTAATCTATGGCTACTAACCTTGTTTCTAACATGGGTTGTGTATGACCGTCTTAAACATGGAAGAAAAACATAAACTTCAACGTATAATAAATGGAGACACTTATTCCTGGCTTTACCAAACTTAAAATGTCTGATATTAAAAGTATTAGAACAAAACACAATATTACTTTTAATCCAAACAAAATAAATCTAGAAGAAAAACGTTATGTGGACATACCTAGATTAAAAGCAGATACTTGCTTGATTCCTGATAGTCTTTATCTAAAGTTTGACTTTAAAAACAAAAATGAGAAATCTTGGTTTTTAAATAATCTCGGGAAGTTGTTGGTAGAGAGACTTTCTATCACAGTTGGAGGAGAAAATGTTTATGACAACAATAGACATAGTGAGCTTGAAGTGTACAAAGATTTATGGTTGCCTGAACATGTTCGAGATGAACTTGTAAAATTTAGAGTCGCTAATAAAAATACAAGAAAGTTAATTTCAGGTTCGGATGATGGAGCAAAAACTGGCGATACACAAAAAGACTCCGATGCTGTGATACAAACTGTTCTTGGAACAAAACAAAAGATTAAACTGGATAAAATTATTGGAGATCATGGATTGTTTTCTTCTTATTCCATGGGACATAATTTCCAATTCAAAATTAGCTTTCTAAAAGCAAATAGTATTATGGTAGTTAAATCTGGTGAAAGTGTAGAAGGATATACCATAGAAAATATTGAATTAGAATATGAAAATATTGAGAATAAAATTTTAGCTGAAGAAGCATCAGCAAGTTACGAAACTGGAAGATCACTCAATTTTGAACATGTTACGTTAATGAAAACTGTAGAATGGGATAAAGCTAGTACATTGGTGAATGAAACTAGAAATCTTCCATGAAAAAGCATGTCAGCAATTGTTATGTTGTTTAGAAATAAAACTGTCACAGATAGTGAAGAATACTTATACCCTAAAATGAAATCAGTCAAAGTTACTATTGAAAGAGTACCCAATTGTATCTATAGTCAAGGAATAAATAAAAAACATTTATATTCAGAAACAAAACGATTCTTTAAGGAAAACTATGACATCAACAATATGTATATAAGAAAGTTCTTCAAGGATAAATTTGGTCTTGTGATAGATTTAAGAACGATACATGATAAACATGTTATTGGGTCAGGTAAAAAATTAGTCTATACTCAAAATGGTGTGTTATTAGAAATTAAAAAGAAAACTACAAGTAAAAATGTGTTGTGTAAAATATTTGTTATCAGTGATGGCGTTGTAAACTTTAAAAACAAAATCATGGAAGAAGTGATCTATTAAATAAATGAACCCAAGTTTTAATCATATATCAGATAAGATTAGTCAAGACACTTGTAATCAACTCATTAAAATTTATGACAACTACTATGAGAAATATCAGTCTTGTCATAAAAAATACAAAAAACTAAATCGTTTAAAAGTTTCATTACAGTCAACAGGACTGGTTTTGAAAGCAGTTGGAGCTGGAGTAAGTCTGGTTAATCCTATGACTTTAGTCATCACTGGAATTGGAGCATTTACTACAGCTTGGTTAACTAAGAGTAATATGACAAAAAAAGTTGAACAACTTAAGTTTGTATGTGTGTTGTTTCAAAAAGTTTGTAATCGAATCATCACAATTTTGAGAACTGGAGAGTTTTCAGAATCGGATGAAACTAAATTACTCAGTGATTTAAAAGTTATTGATGATGTTATTACAGAGATGATAGGTTAACCTACAGAGTAATGATAACGATGTCTTAGGGAAATGCCTAATTTGGAAAACTTGATTTCTCTTAGCGTGCCAGAAATATCACGTCTCTCTTCCTTTGAAATGTTGCCTAAATAGTCATCAAATAGAGTGGTCACATCTTTTCTATTGGGATTGTAAAATGAAACAAGTCTAGAAATGTTCTCACGACAAGGTTTAGCAATGGAATTAAGTTGTTGACTAATTACAATCGTACTAAGTCCATAATGTCTTGCTGAAAAAGCTAAATTTACAAGTTCTGAAGTTCTGTCTTTTACAAATTTCCCAGCGGCACAATCATCCAAAATGATAAGTGAGTTTGTACCTTATGCAGACTCTAGAATAAGTTTTAAAAAGTATTCTACTCCATCTTGTCCACATTGTATAACAAAGAAATTCTCGTCTTTATCAAATTTCCATCTTTGATAGGTCTTGTTCCATTCATAAGTCGGACAGATTAAAAAGATTTTTTCAAAATAAGCCCTATAGTCTTGTTCCAAAAGTTTAAGAAGAAAGTAAGTTTTACCACAACAAGTATATCCAACAATAATCATATTACATGGATCTGTATTTGTCTCTAGATTGGGTGGGACAAATTCCTTCGTCTTGTTTGACATTTCCGATAGTATTCCCAAATTTTTGGCTTCTTCAATTTTGGGTTTAGAGATTTTTGATGACATATCTCTTATTTATTTTATGTCTAAATTTTCTTTCTTTTTGATCACCCGATTCAATTTTCTCTTTTTCTGTTTGTGTGGGATTTATCTTCTTATTTATGACATGTTTTCCCACAACAATTCCTCCCTGGAGAATTCCAATGAGTTAAATATATGGAGTAATATATTCTAGTATTAAATTTTACATCTTGTCTAAATGGTTTATTATCCATGAGTTCTTTTCCTAGTTCTGCTTGATCATCAATCATTTCAAGATGTTGCATAAAGATGTTTGATCATCAATCATTCAAAGATGTTGCATAAAGATGTTTGATCATCAATCATTTCAAGATGTTGCATAAAATTTTCCAATCATGGTGTCTGTCAGCATTTCATTAGTTTCATTAAGTTGTGCGCGTCGATAGTCTTTGTAAATCTTTTCAAGAGTCTTTTCTGAAGCTTTTTTAATATAAGTCACCAAATGCTTGATTTCTTTTGTATCTGCAAGTTTTAAAAGTTCTTCTTGTATATTATTTATTTGTGGTTGTTTCATTTACTTTATGATAAACTTCTTGTCTCTTTTTTTCTAGTAATATTTTTCCTTCTTCTGCTCTTTGTATCTCTGCTTGTTTTTTTTCCTCTATTTGTCTCTTCTTCTCTTCCTTTGCTTCTCTTGTGTCTGATAGTTCTTTTATAGTTAACAGTCGCTTATTTATATCATTCAATCTTTTTTGATAAATTTGCTTTTTTTTCCTCACTTCTCTTGGAAACATAAGGATCGCTTCTCTTACATAAACTCTTTGTTCTTGACCATAGGAATAAGCAAAACATCAATAATCATGAACTATATAACATTTTGGACAAGCATTCATACCATTGTATCTTACTAACTCAAAAGACCTACAGTTACAGAGGTAAAATAAAAAATTAACATCATAGTACTCAAACCCTCCTATTAATATACAATAAATCTCATCTTTTATATGATCAATAATAAACTCCTTCCTCTTCTCTTTTATACTTTCCAAGTCATTACACATAGTCACTATTTTACTATCATAGGTAAGTTTTAAATCCTGCGTCTCAATCCCATGTCCATATTCTTTTATTACATCTTCCATTGCATTCTCAAATCTATATTCTTCTAATAACGTATTCAGTTCATCTTTGTAACTATTGCCAATCTCTCCAAGCACAAATATTTCCCTTTGTTTTGTCCAACCATATGTCCATAATCATTTTCTTCTAAAAAATTTTTCTCCCTATACTGAGCCACAAATTTTTTCATATCCCACATTAATCTTAGTCTTTGATTTAAAAATCTTACCGTATCACTTAGCTAATTGTCTATTTGTTCTATTTTGTAATAAACTTTGTAGCAATCTAAACAGCATACATCATGTTCATAATCCTTAAATGTATTAGTAGAACTACAATCATCACACCAACTCATGTTTAAATATAAATTCTTATCTCTCAATTTATACTTTTGAACACCAGCGTCTTCACTGTCAAAATATCCAGAATCTCTCAATTCATCAACCAAAATGTTATGCCACAAATCTCTTTTCCTCATCTTTTATCTTTTTTAAATTTGTTCTAAACTTATGCTTAAACTTATAGTTTCATAATACTGCCTTATACAACAAATAAAATAATCCACAATTTATTGTTTTTAATAAATATTGTTTCTTTTTTTGTCTAAACTCAAACTGTTTTTGAAACTCTTTCTTATGATCTATTTTAACTAATTTTTACATGTTTTTTCAAGAAAAGGAGAAACATAAGTTATCTCTCTCTACTTTGCTTGTTCTTATTTTTTCTACAATTATTACTACTAATCCAATGATCTCCATCTTGAATGTTCATATTCATCTCTCGTTTATTTGATGTAATGTTTTTATTTTTTTCTCAACACCACCCGATTGTAGTGTAGTGATTGGTGATTGAGTGGTCACGTGACCAGACGGTTGGGGGTGACCACATGGATTGGAGAGCTAGAGCTAGAAGACGATGAGCGAGACACTTATAATAAAGAATTAACAAAACATTACATTGGCGACGAATAAGTGGGATATAAGCCCCACGATTCAAGAAGTTAGTAGATACAAACAAAAGTTAAACAAAGTTGAGAAAAACGAAGAACGTGGCAGTAGCTTTACCGCATTTTGCTGAATTTGATGTTCACACGGACGGGGCAGTTGATACTCGTTGGAAGAAATGG
>JAODVM010322131.1:0-11601 GCA_025400095.1 Phenganax marumi
CCGCCAATGAAATCTACATGAAATCGACTTACGGAATTTTGGGGAAGTCGGACATCTGTGTGTCTCTAATCTGTGGTTTGGTACAACAAACAATGCTCATTATGCAACACAATTCCAGCAAATCGGTGGGTGTATTATCTGCATAAAGCCATATGTTGTTGATAATTTGGTTAATGTACCATTTGAAGTTCGTTTTTACGTACCGTTTTCACTTCAGAATACTGTGATAAGCCATATTCTCCCCTACAAGGTAAGTAGTAATCACTCGAACGGGTAGGTAGTGTTATTTTGAAATCGAAAAATTGATTCACTTACAGTTCTCTGCCGGATCCAGACATTTTCATTCCGCCAAATGGAGTTGTACAGTCGAATATGTCATAACAATTGACCCTACGAAAATAGTATGGAATTTCTAAATTTCAACGAAAATAATATAAAGGTTTTATCCTGCATGTCTCCATTTAAAAACAAATATCCACAAAGAATTTCACACTCTTTTATAATAAGTTCTTTGAATATTTTCGTGGTGATAAATATCTAATACAAGGTTTTGAGGAAACACCACGTAAATTTATTTATCCAAAGCTTTCGGTTCGTAAGCCCGGACCGTCATCGAACTTACCGACTTTATGCAAAGCTTTGTGGTATATTTATCAGGTTCACAGAGTTTAAGAGTGGAACGCATTCAGTTCATTACGGGCCTACTGACTTTATGAAAAGCTTTCGGCTTACGAACCGAAAGCTTTGCAAAAATAAATTTACGTGATGTTTCCAGAAAACCTTGTACTACATTATTTTGATTGAAATCACCATGATATAAAACGCAACAGCGCTTCCCAAAGTTATTGGATCTACGACTACTGCATCTAGACTGCAAGGTGCTGCCGATACGTACCATATTTCTTTCTCAATATGGTGATCGCCAAAGTTCGAAAATGCGGAAAATAAACTGAAACTTTGCTCCAAAATACAGTAACGAACTTGCTAAATATATTGCAAGATTTAATTCTTCGAAGTACAATGCTCACCAAATAAGTCCAGCTCGGACGCCATGCGATGTCATGATAGCATTCTCCACATTCGAGGTAAATACCCCAGCACCAAGACCGTACATGGTATTATTTGCTCGTTCAATTGCTTCGTCTATTGTTTTAAACTTCATGATTTGCATAACTGGTCCAAATATCTGAAAAGTATGGCCACAGTCAAAATAGATAAAAATAAGCACTGTAAGACTACGTTCACACTATGCCGGTACGGTTGGAAAACGGCACAAAAAAGTCACCATCGACCGTCGCGTTCACATTATGCCGGTGCAAACTTGTTTGATAACGTCACTTTTGCCGTTACAATTTGAACACGGTTTCCAAACGGAGCGAGATGAAAGCGGAACGCTTTGCGGCATTGTGTGAACACCATTACCGTCTACATTTTGACGCTTTAGAACTCAGACTTAGTTTGGAACACAATTTCAAAATCAAATCTGGCTAACTTGGTTCATATCCTGATGATTGAAAAGCTGTTGGTGATCGCTTGCACTGCAATATTAGCAAGTGTGAACGCTAACGAAACCGTATCGAAATTCTAACCAGATTAGTATGAACAGATGAGAAACGTTGCGTTACTATTTCATTCCGGCATAGGGTGAACGTAGTCTAAACATTAAATTACTTTGGACTCAGTTACAACTTATACGCAATCAAGAAAGCAAGATAAACCAATAGCTGAGTAAAATGAAACGTTTTACCTCTTCCTTAGCAATACGCATGTCATCTTGGACATCAGTGAACACAGTTGGTTGAATGAAATATCCTTTATCTGAACCTCGCTCTCCTCCGCACTCTAATTTAGCTCCTTCTTTTTTACCACTCTCGATTAAATCCAAGATTTTGTGGAATTGTTCTGAATCCACCTATAATGCAAAAGAAAATCAAGAAATGACCGTGCTCTGAAATTTTCGACGAAACGGACGTTGTGCATAGCAGTAGCATTACGTAAGAGTCAAGCAGCGTCATGCAGGATTGTTACTCAGAGTAATTACAATCTTACATGTAACAGGTTATTTTCTGTTTGGTTTTTTACCAGTTATGTATTATGCTAATTTACTTTGCCGGACGCGCGTCCTGGGAGCGAATCCCCGCTTATATGCAAAAGCCGCTTATATGCAAAAATAGAGTTGGCAAAAAGGTCTTGCATATATGCGGCGGCGACTGTAGTTATATTTAAGGAAAGGATCATGCAGAGGCTGCCGTAGATTTATATGTACTTTTCCTTTCGGACTATACTTAACATAAATTGTAAATCTTTTTTATATTCCAATAAAGTTGTCAATTGTAGCACATTGGGGTACGACACTAACAATGTGTACTAATGAGTAACCTTAATTCCTAATGCAGTATAGTTAACTCGGAAATATCCATTTTGATTTTAGTTACCTGTGGACCTTGGTCAGTTTTCTCATCAAAAGGATTGCCGACAACTCTAGCTTTAGCCTTAGCAACACTCTTAGCAACAAATTCATCATAAATAGGCTCTTCAACAAATATTCTGCTGCCAGCAATACAACATTGACCTTGATTAAGGAACAGACCGACATGATTCATATTAACAGCGTTGTCTATGTCGCAATCTGCAAACACGATGCTCGGACTTTTCCCACCAAGTTCAAGAGTGACGTTCTTTAAATTGCTTCTGCCGGCAGCTTCTTGGACTATCTTTCCTACCTGTATGCAGTGTAAAGTGAATACAACTACATCTTCTGATTGTAAGTTCTCAAATATACCACCCCGCGAATGTATGATCCTCGTACAATCTACTTTAGTAACTGACAGAACAAAAAATACTTTACCACAAACATTAGAGTAACAACTTTGAAACACGCTCTATTTTAGCGCTTCGTATACCTCGGTTGATCCGGTAAAAGCGACTTTATCTATCAGCAAATGTTCCGAAATGGCAGCTCCAGCAGTTGGACCATAACCTGGAACAATGTTTAAGACTCCAGGAGGATATCCAGCCTAAAATGTAATAAAAAAACTTTCTCATTTATGCAAAGTATGTAATATTAACCATCCAATAACATCAACAACCATCCAATGATATTGTCACATTTTGGTTTCAAAAACAAAACGTAGTATGTACCTCAGCGGCTAGAGCTGCAATGTAAAGTCCTGTTAACGGAGTTTGTTCTGCAAGTTTCATCACAACACACGTTCCTGCTGCAAGTGCTGGTCCCAGCTTCCAAGCTTGCATCAACAGAGGAAAGTTCCATGGAATAATTTGTCCAACCACTCCAATTGGCTCAAGACGTGTGTACGCGAAGAAATCGCCGTCTAAAATGTGGATGAAAAACATAGGAACTCCACCGAACTTCACTTGTGCATTTCGCAACATGCATCGTCAGTTTGATGAAGCGAAACTATCTGAATCTTTGTCATCAAAAATCGTCTCAGAAGAACACATTTTTTGCTCCCGAATCTATTGTTATATACTAACTATTTTACAAGGCTGTCAAACGTTTCGTCACAAGCCGTAGCGTTTGCCTTTGAGTCAAAGTCATTATTTTTACTTGAGTGTTTACGGAACTTTAAGGAGGCTTTAACCTTTTCCAAAAGAGGCCGTAATATGAAAATAGAACTGCAAAACACCATAGTCTCTTAAAGCATGCCTCAGCATAGCGTCAAAGTCTTCCGTAGATAGAATAGCTAAAATGCAGTGTGTGTGTCCCTTTCCTGTCACGCACTAAATTACATTAAGATTGTCTAATTTAAATCATAACGCGAAGCACTGCTAAGCTGCATGCTGTATAAGCTGTCAGCTTCACGAGCATTATATGTCTACCAATATAATCGGTAGAATATCACGTACCACAAGGAATGGTTTTCCCTTGGATTTTGTCTGCCCAACCAGCAAAATATCGATAACACTTTAACGTCAAATGAAGATCGGCGTTGTAGGCTTCCTTCCAAGGTTTGCCATTGTCAAGACTCTCAAGACTCTAGAAAAGACGACAATCAATAATATCGACAAGCATTGTACGATTCCACCGGGACTTCAAAACTGAAAGGAAATGTATTCCATCAATGTAAGATAAATAATTCTAACTCACAGTTAAATATTCCCGGTCCCTCTCAATCAAGTCAGCAAGACGATATAACAATTGGCCTCGATCTGAAGCATCCATTGTTCTCCATGGACTGCCAAGCTTGAATGCTTCCCTTGCTGCTTGCACGGCAAGATCAACATCGGCCTGAAATCATGCATTCATTTATGAGGCATTTAGAGGCGGCAAACATCCGCCAACGTGTTGTATTCTAATTCTAAACCTTCGCTACACGCAGATCTTAGAATAATGGTTCGCCCACGACTACCTTAGCCCATCTTTTCCAAATTAAACCAGTTCAGCCGCTTTTCCAGCAGCGAAAATCTTCTAGCAAAGCGACACTTTCTTCTATCTAGCACCCAATTCGTCCCAGCCGATTGCCCGAAGACAACAGCAAAATTCGCTTTAAGCAAGTCTGCTGGGAGGCTCGTTGGAGTACTATTTGTTGTTGAAAGATCTCATATGATTTCTGCATCACTCTTTAATTCTGTTTGCAGTCATGCCAATTTAATGCTTTGTGCTGCTTCTATTACTTGTAGTGAATTTTGCCTAGTATACTACGTTCTTGGTCACTGATCATCTCAAGAGCATGCACTATCTCCTACAGTTGCGACTGTCTATGATCGTGCCTTGCTTCTGTAATGATACGTGAACTGTGCTTATTGATTGCTGACTTGATATTATTCATGCAAGTGTAGTTTACCTTACTCGTATTTCTGTTGAATATTTTGTGCAGTTTGTGAGTAGATAGAAATTCATTATTGTTTTAACTACCTTGTCTCCTTCGGCGACGTCGCAAATTTTTTCTTCTGTCGCGGGATTGATGGTTGGAAATGTGTTTCCACTAACAGAGTTTTGAAATTGATTGTTGATAAAAATCTAAACAAGACAAACGTAGAAGCGCCTTTCACGCAATGTAATTTTCACAATTTCAAATCCCACGAGCACGCTTTACCAACTTGCACTTTTGAAAACACTGAAATCTTATAAGTCCATTTATTGAAATACTTGCTGACTCTAATAGATCATATAATCTTCAAGACTAAAAGGCCCATTCACACAGGCGATTTTTGATGCGATTTTTCTCGTGTTGGACAATGTGATAGAGTGGATAACTGGGGATGGTTGTTCGAAGTTGGATAGCGCTATCCATTGGACAGTGAATTTTTCAATGTTCATAAAATAGGACAAGAAAGGCTGAAACTTCCATTTTGATCAACGATATAAATATCAGAGACTTTATTATGTTATAACGTTCAATGTAAAATTTTACGAAGGCTGCAGAAGTCACCATTCGGTGGATAGCGCTTTCCACCTTTCGAACTACCAGTCCACTGCATAGTATGCATAATTAACAACAGTTTCCAGAGAGCACATGTTTTTCATGAATACACGAAGGGCCATTCCCAAGACTGTCAAGAACTCGCATATTTTTACAATTTGAGTAATTTTTAGCGCTAACTACCATAATTTAGAGGCATCTGAGCCGCGGACACTGCAGACAGAACATTCAACAAATCAACAACTTATTGTCGTTTAGAGAGGTTTTCTACTATCGGCACTTTTACTTTACTTAGATACATGTTTGGATCTCACAGTTTTAGATCGTTCTTGTCGTCGACTTAGCGGAACTCTCTGCGAGGTATAGTCACGCGACCTTTAATTGTCACACAAAACTTTCACCTGGCAGTCCCAAAAAACTTGGTCATTTTAATTGAAAAAATTGGTCGCTATCTGTGACGTCCCCCCAATCTCGATTAGTTTGCCACACCCCTGGAATATACTGCAGTTGTACAGTACACTGCTTTGTAATCAGCTTGAAGATCTCAGCTTTCAGCTCCTCCTAACACGCAACCAGCATTACATGCACGAAGGCCACAAAAGTGATTGTGAGAAAATATGTTGCTGACTTCTGTAAACTTATTTCTACCAGAAAAACACTCCCCCAGGCCCAGAGGGATGAAATTGTCTGGCGTTAACATAAGGCTATTTTCCATATCCGCTGTGGACTGTAGCGGATTGCCGGACAGCAAGAGTGTATGTTTAAAAATACACGCTCTGCCCGTGCGGTCAAAAGCGGCTGGAATGAAGAATAGCCTCTACGTCGTTGTTAAAAAGGATCCAATCACGTGGCTAGATTTAATTTTTTGTGCCGGACGATTTCAATCGTCAAGGGTTTAAGGAAAACTACAGTATTGACTGGCAATGCTCCTTAAAGAGACCTACACCAATGCATATTTTACTTTTAATAAAACCACACAATTTCACTCTTCAGGGAGCAAATCTTGGAAGACAACGACTCAACCTTTTAACTTGCAATGCATTCTACAGTTCTACTCCAGAGAGATGCTAATTAGTGAAGAATGGAGTGGAAGGAAGGAAGGTTTATCAATTTTACCCAGTGATTTATTAGAAAACGAGTTTGCAAGAAAAATTGCATCGTGTAACATGGTCTTTAAGACGCAATGCACCCCTGACTGATATGCACTCAAATATATTTCACTTTCTCCTCCTTGCAGCTTAATGCATTATTGATAATGCACCAGAGGGTGATGAACTTTGCTAGTCTAATAATCCAATGCTAAATATTTCATGCATGAGGACATGGCTGTTCTTTGTGTTTAAATTGGTGCAGGTCATGTGATGTGCAGTAGCTATTAGTAAAGTAAATACAGGAAAAATAGAATTGCTTGAAAATTTCTGCAACATGCCTAGTCATTTTACATTTGGATTTAACCCATTGATCGGACCTGAATCCAGGTAACCAAGATAATGTTACCTTTCCTAAGCCACGTGTGCATCTGACCATCAACATGGGTAAGTATGGTGACAACAGATGTTAATGGTTATAACACAGGTATTTATACACTATCTAGTTTCAAAAACACTAAGGTGAGTTATGAACAGTGGGAAATTCAGCAAAAACATTTGCTTTTGAGCAAAAAAGAGATAAATATGATTTTTAAACAAAGCATTCAACTTGAAGAACTCAAACTTGGCCCCCATAGACAATTCAAAGTGTTCTATCATCTACCAAAGAAAACTGCTTGGGTATAATTTGTATAAAAAATATATTTGGTGACGAAGTTTTCACCAAAACTATTTTTCATTTCTACCAATCAAAAAATACATTAAATCTTACTAGAAATGAAATATCAATCTATGTAGCTACAAGGTATTTAGCTCCTACCTGGCTATAGAACACAAAAGGGTCAAAAGAGTCTTCAAAAATATGCCATGTTTCTGTGACCTGGCCTTCATGGTGGCCTTCTATTTGGTATCAAAGATGGTGGCAAAGTTATCAACTTATCATTTCAGTCTTTACAATTCACCTCGGAGTTTCACCAAAGGAGTTCACAGATGCACACAGACCATAAACAGTGCAGGGTCAATGTCAAAATAAACGATACTTGGTGTAAGTATCAATACTTATCTCCAAGTCCTAAGTACCGGTATCGATAGTATCAACAATCGTATCGGTATAGGCCCTTCCCTACTGTAAAGTTAAATAAACATGGCAAAGACAGAGTCCAATGCCCTGGGCATTGGGAAAACTCTTTATCATTCAATTTATTCTGCGCAGAGTGGAATGTCATATCCCCGACCTTCGCCTACCTTTCCTCTGAGGGCTGAACATTGACAGGTGTATGAAAAGAAACATGTATACATACAATCATCACATGGTAAATATGCAACACTCAAGACCACTTACCTGGTTATATTTGATCTCTGGGTTAGGATCCACTTTTGGCTGCAGAAAATAGATAGAACATCTTACTAAGCCTGTATTCTCTAAAGAAGCAATTAACAGCCTTATATCAGCCCACAGCACCCTACTGCATGCTTTGTTCACCAGCTCAACCCACCTCCCCCTACAATCATGAAATATGAGTTTCAGGCAGACTTAGCATTTTAGCCCACCTACTGACAAATAAAATTGATTCACAAGAATTAGCTAGCCAGTTATTGGTATGTTTGTGACAGTTAGGATCGGTTGGTTGAAACAAGCTTACATTCCCCCCTGAAAAACTTTCTGAGGACGGCCTCTAAAATCTAAATACTAGTTTTTGTTTACAATTTACGCTCTACTGATACTTTGAAATGTATTAAGTTTGAAATGTATAAGAATTTTTCACTATAATCATGATGTTCATAAAACAATTGACTAAAAGTTGTAAGTTTGCATTTACGTATTTTATCAAAACCATGATTATATAAAGTTGCCGTGGATATTGACTACAGTGCGCGTAGATCATAAAGGAGCAAATATTCCCCGTGTGCACGGGCTAATATAGAAACTCCTACGACAAAATTATAGATCATTCCTCGGATCATGCATGTAAAAACATATCGAAGACAAAGCGGAGAAACACTCACTTGGGCTTGAGAAAGGCAAGCTTTTCGTAGAACATTAGAAAAATATGGACTTGTTTTCAAGACGCGACCTGCGACATTTCGCGAGCTCAACAAATACGCCATGACACTCCGGTGTAGTACGTAATAGAACTGCAATTCTGCAACAATAACATTCTATTTCGCACCTTTTATCAATACACCATGTACTACACGAGACTAGCAAAGCAAGGTGCTAATATAACAGCTAAAAAGTAAAAATCATAGTTAGAAACGATCGAACAGTACATCAACCAACCTTGACTTTCACCACTTGTGGCTTGTACTTGTGAGTTGGCAGCAAATAACTATGCCTTCAGGGGAGGCTGGTTGGAGGAATGTTAGACAATACTCAGCCTGTTCACCAGCTAATTTCATATGAATAGATCACAATTCAAATTCGTCGCGCGTGATATTGTTTTCGCGATTTTAAAATTCGTACAAGACGACAAATCAAAAGTTTTGAGAATTTTATGGCTCTATATCGCCGGAAATGACCGTTTGTAAGCACTTTTGCATAACTTATCGACAAACTTCATTTTGGTCATGAAATCGCAAGAACATCGGCGACCATTGACGATAAATGAGAACCAGGCTTACTTAATTAAGTATGAAATCAGATTGTATGTTTTTTAGGTAAAGTTTTGCATGGTGTTGTGATATAATAATCAAGACATTTGTGGTATTTTTCACCATGAATTTTATTTATTTAGTCTGAGCCTTCGGCCCATGAACCCGGGCCGTCTTGACTCTTCAGATAAATTAATTTAAAAAATAGTAACGGACAATCACTGCTGTACATTTATGGCGCTTTTTCGGGTTCAAAATAGAACATTGTAAATTTGTCGATATCTGTCTCTCGGAAGCACTTATTTGCCTTGTATATACGAGAATTTAATGAATAAAAAGTCTTTACATGTTTGAATTTTTCGAAAATAAGAGAAAATCTGAACATCGAATATTTGAATTCGTCGATTGCGACCTTGGAGACTCGAGCCCGCCGTGCGCACAGTTCGAGTTACAGTTACAAACGTTACAAACACGTGTGTCATTTGCACCTGGTTTTGCATTTTCGTTCAGCCAGTCACGCCGTTCATATTGTGAAAGGGTTTATTAATATTCTGTACCAGTAGTTGGACGCTAAAAATGGAAAATATTTTAAGAGATTGCGCCGAAAAACGTATTACAGCCGCCAATAATATAGTTGCTGCTCCTAGTGCAGGACAAACTGCTGTTAGTGGTGATGTGAAGACTGGTACGCCTGATACATCTGCGCTAACTGCATCTTCAAGTTCCACATCATCTGCTGCGCCTTCTTTAACGCCATCGGTTTCTGTTGCTTCAAGTGTTACTACACCAACATCGTTAGCTTTACAAGAGCATCGGCGGATATTTGGTTATCGGCCTCCAGCAGCTGCTAGATCTAGTAGACAATTGCACGTTTCGCGTTCAGCAGCAAGGTCCTCAAACGTAAGTGCTCGAAACAACACCGCGGCACCATATGCTAGTAAACACAACCATAAAAATACCTTTATCAAAGCATTTGTATGTCTGAGTAAGGTGAATCAGTGTCATCCTCCACATGCTTCAGAAAGAATTAAATCAAGTTTGGCAGGGTTAGGAGAACAAAAATAACGTTTCTGTCAAACGGCGACTCAGCCCATGTCCAGGAAAAGGTGCTGGAAACGTTCCCCAACCTTGTGAATGGAGGAGGATATGAAGTATTGCGCACCGCAGATGGAAACTCCAAAAGCTTGATCGATGTGCAATCCCGTCCAATGGGATATGATGTCAATTTTTTAAAGAGTGCTCTGGGTCAGGTCAAAAAACTTTTGAGACCCTTCAGCAAGACATAAAATTTGAAGTTGCTAAACTGACACAGGTACAGTAGAAGTCGATTTGTAACACACCTGCCTAAGTTTGGTCTGAGTACCGCAGATTTGAACATTTGGTGATGGGTGGAGGCAGGGACGTCGCTAAAACGTTGCACTTGGGGGGGGGGGAGTGTAGGATAACTTTACCTGAAACTTTTCCCAATTTTGCCTGAAATTTCGGTGGTCATGCTATTTATATTCGAATGACATTGTGTATTAAAATGTTATCGTAATTGAATTGATTTGTGCTACTGCCCAGCATACTCTGCGTCGGAGCCTCAGCCGAAATATTAGTGCTGAGTCCTAAACGAGGCAGCGGCGTTGTAGGGTAATGCTGATTTGCATAAAAAGCAATTGCCAGTTGCTCTTTATATATAAACATGATCCCTGATGACCGGATGATCCTAAAGCCTCGTTTCGCATCCAGATAATTTTGATAACAGCTATTATAACTTTTAGCAAGAACTAATTTATGATTAATTCACTGAACGATTTCTGGTAAGCAATAATTGAAAAGATTTTATTTCATCCTAATTACCAGATTTTTCTATTTTTTGTCAGCGGGGGGTATCCATGTTTTCCAGCAATTTGATTGGCCGCGTGAGCACCGTATCCCATGATTGCCTAATTTTTATTAGCGTACAAAAACAAATAAAATCAAAATTTTAACACAAAAATGGACAGGAAAGTAGATTTTCATAGTGATAGTGAATTTTACTAGTCGCCTAATGTCGCCTAACGTCGCCCACTGTCGCCTAATGCCGCCTGATAGTGCCCCATTATAATGTGTGAAAACATTGTGAACAACATAATTATTTCTTCATTTACAACAAATTGGCATCTCTCTGCTATGGGAGTATAATGTCATGTCCAGCCCACACAGTCAAAGTATATAAATAAATAAGTAAACTTAGTTTATCATGTACAGACAAACTCCAACAAGGTAAGTATTAAAAAGGGAATAGCAGAGACTAGTTCATCTATTTTGTCGATGCCGATTCCCCGATATTCTGAATACAACTACCAGTGTGCTTTTAGATATGCAATCATATATTAAAGGAAATTCTTGCAGAGTATCACAATTATATTTAGGTAATGCAATAAGAGAAACCAACAGTTAGCAACACTTCGAAAAAAAATTAAAGTAAATAAATTATTTAGTATGAACAGCTGGTTACAGTATCATACAAAACAATTAAAGATCTTTTGTGTCAAATTTCCTTGTAACAATGC
>JAODVM010322241.1:0-11600 GCA_025400095.1 Phenganax marumi
ATGTATGTTGAATTTTTCACCCAATTTAGGGAATCCCACATTTCTGTCATGTAAATGATATGTTTCTCAAAATAGTGAATGATGTCATAGCTCATTAATTATTCATGAGGTTGATGATGTCACAGCCATTTGCATAAATGATAGACAGGTTTTGATGATGTAATAGCTCATTTACATAATAAGCTTCACCCATTTTTTTGTGGAATCCTTTATTTTATTTTGCAAATGTGGCTTATAGCAGGTGGCCATTTTTACTTTGAATTTTTATCTTGATAATCAATTTCTCAAGCATTGCAAGTGGCCATATGAATATGAGCAGGTACGTTTAGGCATACCTTGAATGTAGAATGAAAGGCCATTTTTTACTATGTAGAGAAAAGCGTTTTTTCGTAATAGTAATTTGTACTTTGTTGCCATCTTGGAAATCATTTTGTACTATTGTGGGATTTTCTTGGAAAAACTGCTGAGTCAGCACTCTCTCGTTATAGTAATTTATCTTGGATTTGATGACATCATAGCTTATTTGCACAAGTGGGTGGTGGGGTCATTTGCATAGTTTTTTGTAATAGTAATTTAGAGTACTTTATGGCTGAATTTTGACCACCCCCTAAAATGTCCCAGAAACCCTGAATACACATGTACTTGTATGGAATCAACCCTCTACCGGAGAAACATGCAGAGAAGTGTTGATGACATGGACAAAATCCGTACCTTTGCACAAAGGAAGGACACAAACTATCACTCATGCACTCATGCTATGAAATTAGAAGCAATTTGAGAGAGAGTTTGAGAGACTGAGAGAAAGAGAGAGTTTGAGAGTGAGTTTGAGAGTGTTTGAGAGTTTGAGAGAGGGCGAGAGAGAGGCAGGTAGGCAGGCAGGCGTAGCATGGAAAAGAAAATTAAATGGTACACGAACATGACAGACGGAAAGTTCAAAAGAACCCAGGCGTGATTGTTAGCAAAGACTGCGATTCTTTGTTATGCTGGCAAAACATATAGTACAATGACCTGATAGATATGTTTGTATTTTACTAACAAAATATTTCCTGCACTGTTCATCAGAGTTCAAATCTTTAAGCATATTAACAAAGTCCAGAAATGAATGACTAAATACTCCTAATGAGCTGATTGATAACTTTACAAATTTGACTTTTACAAAATGCTTCTCCTGTTCGTCAATGAGGTGCTGATATTTTTGTCTCTTTCTTCATACATTACTAAGAAGATTAGATTTGAAGCCGATAGTTAGTTCAAGGATATAAATAACTTTGGGTTATTAACTAAGGGTTATTAAAAGATCTGGACATAATACATCACCAGTGATAATAGATGGACTGATATAGCCAGAGAGGGCAGCATAAAGGTTAGACTGGTCAACTGATTTGAACATAGGTACAGGAACGTTCAAGACAGAATCATGTCGCCATGTGTAATGTCCTTCATTTAGATATGTCTTGCAACCAGCAACGACATGAAGTAGCGGTTCAGGTTCCGAACAGAACAAGCATTGAGATGTTGGTAATATGCCCCCATATCAGAAGGTTTTTGTGGGTTGGAAGAGTGTTATGTGGCAAATAGTGAAATTGAATATGTATTTGGGAAGTTTACTTTGGACTTTCGACTATATGGAGTCTAATGAGAGAGTAGAATATTTCATAATGTTGCAGAAAAACGATCCTTGTGAAATAAGGTTATGTTGAAGCTTTTCTTTATGCTGTTTCTAACAGTGTTTAACACATCTTTGGTGTTTTTGTGCATGTCATCTTGTATGTTTTGAAAAACTAGTTTCCTTCCAAAGGTTGTTGATATCTTCATTTGGTGATGACTTCAAAGCTTTCCAACATACTGTTTGACATTGTTGAAATCTACTTGAAGGTAGGAGTATATTTAAGCCAAATGTTTTTGTAGGACGTAAAATGTTACTAAGCGTTGCTGAAATAGGTAGCTCAAGCCATTTATGTAAATACTTTGAAGCAACACTATCAAGCTTTTCAGTGTAGTATCCGGTAATTAGTATTAGGTAATTAGTATTCTATTCTATTATTCCTTTGTGTCATTGTTAGGATATAGAAGCTGTATGCACATTTTATTAAAGACACATTTTCTTCTTATATTCTGGAGAGTCAAGATCATTGCATTGGCGATGAGGATTAGCAGCGAAATATCGAACAAATTTGGGTAATAATGCCAGAGCTGTCGAACAAACCGATAAACAATGTCTGATAACGAACGTCAACAAGCAGCGAGTGTTGAAGCACGGACCATTCGGGTAGTAACAGAAACAAGGAGTCTGAAAATACGACCGTTTGCACCAGGAGACGATCAGATTACTATGGGAAAGCAGGGGATGATCGGTTAGAAGAAATAGAGCGAGAGCTTCGTTATTTCAAAATCAGCGATCCGACAGACAAGAAAGATGCCCTTATTATTTATGATGGAAAAGAGATAGCCAGACTTGAGAAAAGCTTGCCTAGTCCAGTCTTGAGAAAAGCTTGCCTAGTCCAGCAGGAGAACTCAATGACTTTGATAAATTGAGAACAAAACAAAACGACTATTTCACACCTAAGAAGAATGAACATCACGCCAGATATTTATTCCTTAAACTTCGTCCAAGCCATGGCAAAAAATAGTGGCATACGCAAGTCGACTGAGAGAGAAGGCTAATGGTTCTGAATTCGAAGGGAACTCTGATGAACGAATCTTAGAACACCTCATTCAAACGACTCATAATAGGGCATTAATTCAAAAGGCTATCAACAAGAAGTGGAACTTGTGACAATTCCTTATGGAAGTGGCTCAAAGGGAGGACACATCGCTCCAAGTACGCGATATGAAAGCATTGGGTTGTGAAGAAGTAAAGTTCGTCAACAACAAGAGGCAGCGAAATAAAAAGAAATGAACATCGTACGTGGGGAAATCACCCAGACGCTGAACACAACCATGCAACTACTGTGGACAAACAGGGACTCACGTCAAAGGAAAGGATTGTCCGGCATATGGCAAGAAATGCAAGAAATGTCAGAAGTGCAATCACTTCGCGATAGTTTGCAGATCAAGTAAATGGGATACACCAAAAGGCGATCGGAGCAAACCGAACCACGAGCGAGAAATCGACCAACATGGATCCGAAAAACAAAAGCGATCAGTCAAGACAACGTCAGAGGATACAACAGATACTGCAACAAGCTCCAATGATGAAGTTTTTGGTCAAGTGGTCAGGCACCTTAAACAAGTCAAGAAAGTCCAAGGCGATAATTAAAACAAGATAGTAACCATACATATTGCCGATGTAGAAGTTAGAGCTGAACCGGACAGTGGAGCAGAAGTTAATTTGATGGATGAGCTCCAATTCAGGGCACTAGTGAATCGATGTGGTAAGGATCAACCAAGGCTACAACCCAGTCAGACAAACTAAGCACTTTACAAAGCAAATTAGTTGTGAAGGGAGTGTTTAAAGCGATGGTTAAGAATAAAACAGGTGGGACAGTGGCAAGATTTGTCGTGGTCTAGGGTAGAATAAATTCACCCCCACTTATTAGCAAGAATACCTTGACCAAACTGGGAATGTTGCAGATTAGAGAGGATGGTTCGTTCGCGGAGGAGAACGATATGAGAATCAATTCAGTACCGGAAGTCAAAACAGTGACTGAGAATAACCCACGAATCAAAGAAATCATAGATCGTTATAGTCAAGTGTTCAAGGGCATCAGGATGATCAGAGATGTTAAGAATGATAAAAACTTTTACACAAAACTCACCATGAAGCCAGAAGCAGTCCAGTTGCTCAAAAGCCGCGACCAGTTCCCTACTACTTACAGACAGCTTGAAGAGTTTGCAGGGACTGAAGGATTCCATCACCACCAGGTTACACCAGAACATCCAAGGGCTAACGGCGAGGCAGAAAGTTTTATGAAACTTTTGAATAAGACAGAGAAGATCACACACCTACAAGGACAGAATGGTACAATGGCAATTCAAGAAATGCTGACAGGATTTCGATCGACTCCCCATCCTGCCACCGGTGTGACACCATATGAAGCAATGATGAATAGACCAGTGAGAACCAAACTGGACCATCACTTTAGATCATTAGACCCTAAGAAGTCAGACGATGCCACAGTCGACCGAAAGGACGCAGAATACAAAGACAATATGAGATGTACCGCTCACAAGAGGCATGTTAAAGAGCATAACTTTATCGTGGGAGACCATGTCCTACTTAAACAGAGGAAGACAAACAAATGGTCGACAGCATACGAGCCAGCAGTTTACGTTGTAACTCGTGTTGACGGATCAAGCATCGCAACTAGACGGACTAAAGATGGTCAAGAAGTCTATCGCGACGCTAGCCAGTACAAGCTTGTGAACTTACTAGTCCATGGGAATGATCATCAAAGATGTACCGATGCAGAAGAGACAATTTCGGATAAGGAGAGAGAAACCTTGATGAAGAATTTGGACGAAGAAACGAAGGATCAAGAGTCTACGCAGAGCGACGGCAAGGTCGGCATAGAGGAAGAAACCAGAAACAGCCCAGGGATAGAAATTCAACAAGCTGAAGCTGAGGAACCACAACCGGAAGTACCACCGCCCGAGAAAACACAACCCGAATTACCAACCCAGGCACCACTAAGGAGATCAACGAGGAACAGGAAGAAACCAGAATACCTGAGGGACTACACAACATGAACACTTAAGTATAAACTCAGAAGTAATATAGTTATTAAATAATACAAAATTAAATAATAGTTTAAAAAAATAGTATAGATATTAGTAGTTTATTCTTTAACTATTCTTCTGCCTTTGGGAAAGGGAGAAATGTAGTATCCTGTAATTAGTATCAGGTAATTAGTATTCTATTCTATTATTCCTTTGTGTCATTGTTAGGATATAAAAGCTGTATGCACATTTTATTAAAGAAACATTTTCTTTTTATATTCTGGAGGGTCAAGGTCATTACATTCAGTTACCCAGGTTTTGCCTATACTTGAAGCGATGAGGTGCGAGGAGATTTTTGAGAAAACATATCAATTTTATAGAAGGATTTTGTTCTTTGGATGTAATGGTAGTTTGTCAATCTAATTTATAATATTAGTTAAGGTATCAAATAATTCAGATTTAGGATCTTCCTCAGACATGCCAAAATCAAAGTAGCTGCCCAAGTAGTGAAACGAATTACCAAATTAGACTTGCGACACGAGACAGTGATTTATAAATAGTTTAGGCAGATGCTGGATGGATTTTGTTGACACTTTTTTAATACCAAAACTTTTACAATTGTCCACACGTATTATCATATTCGACCATGGACACCATACTGTGAATCGGTTTAGTAATAACTGATTTTCTTTTTCTTGGTTAGTAACAACAGCAGCATCGTCTGCAAACTGGAATCAATGGATTGGGTTCAATGGTGTGCCATTTTTGCTTACTTTCCAAAATCCGAACTGTCGGTGTTTTTCTGATTTAATGTGTTGGATGAAAATATTGAAAGTCATGTTGAATAGAAGAGGACTAAGGCAATCGCCTTGTAAAACTCCATGGCCAACTGTTATAAGTGGTGTATTGAATTGTTCAGTTAATATGGATGTTTGGAAATCAGTGTAGAGGCTGCAGATGATATTCTTTATTTGATCTGGAATATGATGATACCTGAGGACTTCAGATATAAGATTATGGTGAACTTCGCCAAATGCATTCTTAAGATCTAACAACATAATAATAAGTGATCTATGTTTTGTACGCGCTTTATTTATAATGTGTGCCATCTGAGCTGTACGTTTTACTGTTCCAGAGAGATTTGGAGTGAAACCTTTCTGTATATTATGTTCTATGTAGTTGTTTTCTGCAAGGAAGTGAAATGCTTTATTGTGAAGACATGATGTAAATATTTTAAGGGAAACATTCAAGGGTGATTGGTCAAAAGTTCAAAGGATCATTGGTTGCTCCTTTCTTGTGAATCAAGATTGTGCATGCTTTTTTCCATTCTGATGGGAAAAAGCCCCTTGTCCCAGCAGCATTGATTATCTCCATTAAGTAAAAGCATAAATATAGACATCGTTAAAAGCATATGACTGATATTTGGTCAAGTGGACATGGTGAACCAGATGGTTTCATTGTACGGATGATGATCATAATCTCTTGATAGGTCGGGGGGTCAGTGTTAATAGGTCTTTGAGGAGAAGCAAATATCGGAATCCAACTTGGAATATTGAACGATTTATTTGGGTGAATTGCAGAGAAAGTTTTAGTAAAATAGGATGCACACTGGACAGCATTAAATGATGGAACTGAAGATATGTTATTTTGGAAAAACCTTTTCACCTAACCCCAGAAGTTTTGATTAATTAGAGAATCATGATCAATTTTCAGTGACTCTTGCATGTGATTTGGCTTGGTATTAGTAGACTTACTTAAGAGGTTCTGCAGTTTTTTGGCGACAAATTTTATTTCTAAAATATCCCCATTTTCTGATTTGAGTTTTTTCAACAGTTTTTTACATCTTTGGTCGAAAAGTTGTCATAGTTTCTTGGGTACTCAACATTGTTATTATTAGCAATAATTCCAAAATTCTCACTAAAATAGTTGTAGATTACTGTTGCCATGGTAATGATACTATTATTTAACTCTTGAGGTGTTATTGGATGATTTGACAAAGTTAGTTTGAAAAAGTCGTTAGCAGTTGGCCATTGTAATGGTGATTTCAGAAGTTTAATAATACCTTTTCTTAAGTCAGGAAAGTATCCTCGGTAGATATTGATGACATTTCAGGGCTAACTGGATCTACATTATCCTCCTTTTGATTTTCAGCTAATACTTTGGACATTTGTTGTTGTAACTCATTTTCAAGATTGTAGATAACTCTACAGCTTTGCTGATGCTTCTTTAAACCACAAGCACCTTTACAGACTTTACCACCGCAACATTTTACTGCTTTACACTTTTTCACTGGTAGGCAATCCTGAGCAGGAAATTCCATTGGTGGGATCACATTTACCATTGTTTGTTGTTCATTAGATTTGACTTTACCTTTACATTGCCATGAATGACGACCCAATGTTATAAAATCTTTACTACAAAAGCCACATATCATAAGTGAAATGAACACTGCAAACAAGCTTACTCGACTCATTGCTTAACTATCAGATTGAAAATTCAAATATGAATATATTGATAAATCCTAGTAAATAAATTTCAGTGAAACAATGGACATATACAGAGCACACCTTACTCTGCTCAATGTCAAAATAATAATAATAATAATAATAATAATAATAATAATATACAGTAAAATATTTGGCACTAATAGGGATTTTATGCTTTTCCAGCACTGTGTAATAAAGCAGATAAGATTATGTAAATAGCATAGAAGAATATCTGGATTAGAAAGCTGTTTCCGTAGATAGTTGCCAAATGGCTGAAAGAACATTCGATAAACTAGATTGAACCATCAGTAAATGACTACCCAAGATGATAAAAAGCTATTCCAAGCAACTGGCAGTCATTCACGTCAGTGTCTTTGGCGAGTGAAGATCTCTGGAAATTTGAAATTATGACATTACGAAGTTTTACAAAGTTATTCAGGTATAATCCTTCCTGAATTTCTTCTTCATAAATTTCTTAATATGCTTACAGTATATCAACTTGTTTTAGATATTGTTGCTTTGTTATGGCTAGTTCCGTGACTGAGATACCTACAGTGCCTATTCTAGGTCATTCATTTGCTTGTAGACTCAAGGATGACCTGCGTGCACAATTCGACCCGCGCACTTGCCTAGACTACGGTCTGTCTGGGACTGCCATAGTATATTTGCACGGTGTATGTGGCCATACTGTAGCTAAGCTTATGAAGCATGATTTGGACGTAGTCGCTGCTTTATCGCCCCATATTGTGGTTTTAGAACTGGGTACTAACGATCTTGCTAACACCCAGCCCGAGGTTGTTGGGTCTAATTTGGAAGAGCTAGTTCAACTTTTGTTAACTACTTACTCTGTTCGCGCCGTGGTTTTATGTCAAGTCACTCCACGCGCAAATACCAGCAGCATGAATCGTCAACTTAATACTCATGCAATAGTGTTGAATCAGTACACGCAAGTGGTGCTCGAGCCCATTGAGCGCGCTTTATGTTGGACTCACAAGGGTTTTGTAAGTCCGTCTGTGCCTGTATTATTACACGACGGGGTACATTTTAACAAAAGGGGTCAATACCAATTGTATCGAAGTTATCGAGGAGCCATTTTACATGTGCTTCATTTGTTGTAACGTTAGCTACCCTGCAGAGACAATCAACAACATTGAAAATATGCATATATATAATAATAATAATAAATGTTTGTCTGTATGTTGTAATTGTCCTCATGTTTTGAGGTATCCCAAAGTTGTGTTGGGTGCTTAAATTTGTCCCCACTGTACTTGGTTGGGGTGTTTCTAAGCCTTCTGGTCTTAGTTTTCTTTGTCTTCAGTTGTTCTGAAGTGTTTGTCCTCTTGTTGAGGTCTTTTTACCCTGTTGTCAGGTGATTATGTTCATTTGGCCACTCAGGGCTAGTGCTGCGGTGATGCTAACCAGTCAGCCATGCTAGCTCTGTGAAAACAAGTAGTCATACCCAATTTTTTCCTAGACAATGGGTTACAATTTTAATTTTACAGTCTAGTTGCTTCTTTATACGATTGTGCATGGGCCCACAGTAAGCCTTTTAGTCATCATGGTTGTGCTGAGTTTTGTCATTTTAGTATGCCACCCAAGAAGTCGCAGAGCAGACAACGCGCGCACACCGCCAATGTTAGTGCACCCTTGTCCCGCCGAAGTCGAAGACGTACCACGATGCTATCTACACAAGCAACGCAGGTGGCGATATCATCTTCTTTGACATGCACGGCTCCAACTTCCGATTTTGTACCTGCTTCTACGTCGCTTTCGGTGTCTGGTGGGCTGCCGTCACAGATACAACAGCTTCACCCAGATCTGGTTGAATCTTTGGTATCGACTGTAGCGGCCGAGGTGACTCGCCAGCTTTCTGCTCAGCTACCTGCAAATGCTCCCGGCCTCGCAGTAGTTTCGGTGGCTACGACCGCGATCCCACCAGTGTCTTCTACAGCTGAGCTGTCTCTTGGTGAGGTCAACACTACGGTAAACGAGGCAATAGCTACGGCTCACTCTCATATTTCAGGTGAGACACAGTTGTTGCCTTCGCGTCCTAGTCTCAATGACAATGTAGCTCCACCTAATTTATTTCATTCTGCTAGTTTACCCATAGATTCTAGAATTCCAGCAAAACTTAAAGGAAAAATTTGGAATGAGGAGTTTGTTGATTTCGGGGCCCTTTTAAGCAATCCAAACCAAGAAAGATATCAAATTTCTTTTCAAAACACCGAGGCTGGAAATCCTGCATCTCTTTGTCTTGAGCCTGCTCGACCAAGGAAGGTGCAGACAACTGATCTTTGGCTTCACGCCTTTCATGTTTTTGTAGGCGTTTATATGCAAAAGTACACACATGAGGCTCCTGCACTCATGAAATATGGGCAAACTATTTGAGATTTGGCAGCGCTCGGTCAGAATTGGCGTTTTTATGACGACAACTTTTGCTATTTACGACAAACCCAAGCCGGTCGCTTGCCTTGGGCTTCTGTTCATGGTGAACTTTGGTTGCGTGCACAGTATCCAGTGGGTAGGGGTTCTGCTAATACAGCTAATGCTGCACCTTCAAGAACGGCCACCTTGAAAATTCCGTCACGATATTGTTTCCCATTTCATCATGGCCAAGTTTGCAACGGTTGCAATTTTAAACATGTTTGTTTCAAGTGTAACGGCGCTCATCGCGCTAATCAGTGCAATTTTCGTGGCGCTACAGACAAGTCTTTCGCCAATTCTGACCATCGACCAAAACCACCAACTCCTAACGCCAGTAAAACGTCAACCTCTGGTTGAATTTCTTGCTGGATACCAGCCAGATATTGTAAATAATTTGATATCGGGATTTTCACAGTGTTTTTCCCTGCACTTTACTGGCCCGCGTATATCTCGAACAGCTAAAAATTTACTTTCTGCTTTACAAAATCCGAACGTGGTCGGCATGAAATTGGAACATGAATTGTCTGCTAACAGATTAGCTGGTCCATTTACAGCTCCCTCGTTTTCCTGTTTTGTGTTTCACCTTTGGGTCTCGTGCCTAAAAAAGCCCAGGGTGATTTTAGGCTAATCCATCATTTATCATTTCCTAAGGGCTTTTCAGTGAATGATGGGATAGCTTCAGATTACACACATGTTTAGTATGCCAAGGTTACCGACGCCATTAGGCTATTCAAAGGGCAGGGCGGGTGCTGCTTTTTAGCCAAAACCAATATAAAGAGTGCTTTTCGTATTATACCTATTCATCCGAATTACTATCCACTCTTGGGCTTCAAATGGCGAGGTTTATTTTATTATGACCGCTGCATGCCAATGGGATGTTCCACTTTCCAGTTTGTGTAAGACTTTTAAAACTTTCAGCACAGCTATTGAATGGATTGCTCGACATAAACTCGAAATTGATGAACTCCTTCATTTATTGGATGATTTCCTATTTGTTTCTCTGACGTACGAACAATGTAAACACAATTTAGACCGTTTTCTATCTCTATGCAGCCACTTGGGCATTCCCATAGCACCAAACAAAACAATTGGTCCAGCAACAACGTTGACGTTTGCTGGCATCAAATTGGACTCCATAAAATCCGAAGCTCGCTTCCGAGAGAAAAAATCACAAAATGTATCGAACAGATTTGCGGTTTTCTGCATCGTAAAAAAGTTCAACTGAAAGAGCTGCAATCTTTGATTGGTCTCCTAAATTTTGCCAGTGCAGTTGTCACGCTCGGCGTTGCCTTATTACGGCGTCTTTACGATCTTACTCATGGCGTGACAAGTGCACACCATTTCATTCACTTAAATTCTGAGGTTAAACAAGATTTGCGTGTTTGGCTGACATTTTTGTCGGATTTCAATGGCGTTTCTTTCTTTCGCAACGAGGAATGGTGTGATTCAACAAAATTGAACCTGTACACTGATGCATCCGGTTCCATTGGCTTTGGAGCTATATTTGGTACTGCCTGGTGCTATGGCAAATGGCCTACTCACTGGTTGCATTGCGACATTGCTATTCTAGAATTTTATCTGATTGTTCTTAGTTTATGTCTATGGGCCCACAAAATGCAGAATCATTCCGTACTATTTTTTACAGACAACGAAGCGCTCGTGCATGTTATTAACAAACAGTCTTGCCACGATAAAACTTTGATGATGTTTGTTCGGAAACTGGTGCTCGTCTGCTGGCATAATAATATTTTGTTTCAAGCGCAACACATTCTGGGTGTTAAAAACAAACTAGCTGATTGCTTGTCTCGCTTTCAGGTTCAAACATTCCGGCCGCTGGCGCCAACAAACATGAGTTCTTGTCCTACAGACATACCCCTGCACCTGCAACTGCAAAGCTGGCCAATATAGTTACTCATTTGACTGCATCTAGTTTACAGGCTTCTTCCATTCCGACTTACACCCGAGCATGGAAGCTCTTTTGTCAATTCCACAGTGCGTTGTTTCAGACAGCTTGTTTTGGCTTGCCTATTT
>JAODVM010322352.1:0-11599 GCA_025400095.1 Phenganax marumi
GTTCATCCTGGAAACTATAGTCATATTTCTCGGAGGTGGAAGTACAGAGTCACCCGGTTTTAGGGGGTGGGAACAGCTAGAACATGTTTTTACCATTGGAGGACAAAACTGTAGCAAGTGCAATTCAAAAATTCTGAAACAATCTACATCAACGTGCCGAAACTAAACTCAAATGTTTGCCTGGTGCCGGATAGTCTTCTTTTAAAGTTCAATTTTAAAAACAAAAATAATAAGTCCTGGTTCATGAACAATCTCGGGTGCCCGCTCATCGAAAAATTAAGCATCGGCGTTCGAGGTGAAACTGTATACGATAACAATGGCCAAAGCGATTTGGAAATTTACAAAGATCTTTGGCTGCCTGTCAAAGTTCGTGATGATAGTACTGAGTTTGGAATCGCCAATGAAAATACAAGAAAACTAAATAGTGGATCCAATGATGGAGCCACCACAGGAGACGCAGCCAAAGTGTCAGATGCTTTGATAAAAACTATCCACAGAACAAAACAAAAAAATTAAAACTCGACAAAATCATCGGAGACCATGGGTCGTATAGTCCCTATACCATGGAACATAACTTTCAGTTTCGGGTGACTTTAGCCAAAGCGGCGGACATAATGTTGGCACAATCAGGTCAAAAAGTTGAAGGATACATGTTGGAAAACATCAAACTCGAGTACGAAACGATAGAAAACGAAACATTGTCCAATGAAGCCTCCTCAGGACACGAACGTGGTTGGAGTTTAAGTTTTGAACATGCGACACTCATGAAAATGGTGGAGTGGGGCAAGTCCAGTACGATCATCAATGAAACCCATAAATCTTCCACAAAAAGTATGGCGGGTGTAGTCACGTTATTTAAAAACAAAAAGATCACCGATAGTGAGGAATTCGTTTATCCAAGTATTGAAAATTTAAAAGTCACCATCGAAGGTGTGCCTAATAAAATCTACAGTCGAGGAATACAAAAAGAAGATCTTTTCCTGGAGGAAAAGTGATTCTTCGATATATGTGATCAAACTTGTTACATGAATATTAGAAAGTTCTTCAAAGACAAGTTCGCATTGGTGATTGATCTACGAAGCATGTTCGACAGAAACGTGGTAGGAGCAGGACAAAAACTAGTCAACACCCAAAACGGAATCTTGCTGGAGATTAAAAGGAAAGCAACTAGCACTAATGTGTTATGTAAAATCTACTTGATCAGCGATGGACTTGTCAATTTCAAGCACAAAATCATTGAAAGTATCCCCTATTAAACTGATCAAACCCGAATAAAGTGAGCCTGAGCGTGGAGGTTTAAATGTGTAACTTTAAAAAGAGTTACACATTTCATTTACACCAAAAAGTCTTCGTATGGGTGTCTTAACAAAATCACCAGCTTTGACCACTTCATGTTCTTCAATTTTTGTAAGATGTCATGTTTCTCCTCTTTAGAAATGTGTCTGAGATAATCATCGAAAACAAGATGTATATCTTTTCTAGACGGGTTGAAAAAGATAACCACTTTGGAAATATTTTCTCGATAAGGTTTTGCAATCGAAGCCAATTGCAGCGTAACCACGATACGTACTAAGTCCATAATGCCTCGCCGAAAATGCTAGTTTTATGAGCTCTGAACTACGTTGTTTCACAAACTTGGTTGCTGCACAATCATCCAAAATAATCAACGAGTTTGTTCCATTAGAAAATTTTACAATTTGTCTTAAAAATGGTTCGACGTCGCCTTGCTCACAATTGACCACGATATAATTTTCATCTTTATCGAGAGACCAAGTTTGATAAGTTTTATTAAACTCGTAAGGGGCACAAATTAGAAATATATAATCACACTGATTCATATAACGAGTCTCCAAAAGTTTTAAAAGATGATACGTTTTTTCACAATATGTCATACTGAGAGTGTATCTAAGTTCGTTTCGATTGATAACGGTAAATCTAATGCTTTAGTTTTCTTTGAGTACTCTGATATGACTCCTAAGTCCCTCTGTTGTTTCTCGTAATTTGCTTTTGCTCTTGTTCGCTTCATTTGTTGCTTCTTGACATTCTTTATTTAAATCTGAATTTTGTGGATTACACTTTTACCCGCGACGTGCTTACCCATGATGAGTCCACCTGAAAAAATTCCAATAAGAGGAATATGCAGTGTGATGTACACCAAAATGAACTTTACATCTTGTTTAAACGGTTTGCTGTCTGAGAGTTCCCTCCCCATTTGCGTGGGATCCTCAATGAGTTCTAGACGATGCATAAGTTCTGCAAAATTTTCCATTCATCGTGTCCGTAAGCATTTTGTTCATCGATTCTGTTTGTTCGCGTTTGTAATCAGAGTAAATTTGCTCCAAAGCTTTTTCTGAAGCTTTTTAAATGTAGGTCACAGAATATTTAATTTCTTTTGCAGCAGACAACTTTAATAGTTCTTCACGTATCGATAATGTTTGCGGTTTAGTTTGGTCCATTTATTATTATTAAAAAATTTAAAAACTCATGGTTCGCTTCAACACAAAGGGTGTGCGCGGTCCATCATGACTCCTTTGTTTGTTGGACTCGTAGGTAAAGGTGGCGGTTGTTGAAACCTCTTTTTCTCCTAGATTCACACCCGCTTTAAACCTCAACACTCTTTGTAGCCATGTTCGTTGACCTGTTTTTTGTTCTCTTTCTTCATGACCAACATTAACATTTGGTTTAATACAGTTGCCCATTTATTTAAAAGATAATACATATGATTTTTTTATCTCATGTTGTAATCTCTTATATTTTCTACAAAGTTTTTGCCATTGGTTCATGAGTCTCACTTTTGCATTTTCTAAGTTTGCTTTCTCGTTTTCTAATTTTTCTAACTTTTGTTTTACTCTCCTCGATTGCAAACTCATTGAGAGTAGAAACGAAGATAAAGTGGAGTTAGAATAACTAAAATCAAATTTCATATTGTTAACGACGCAAAAACACACAGCACAAACGTCTTTACAACAAATACAAACAATATCAGTTGAACTACATTGCTAGCACCAATACGGTGTCACAAATAAATTTGAAATGAACCTATTATATTCTTCATTGAATGGCTTGTTCAATCGAAGCTTAGTGAGCTCATTAACTATCTTATTGTGAACAATGTCTCTTTGTACACCATCTAACCCTTGCAACGTCGCTAATAAGTTTAATATTAATGGATCCTCTATCTCCAACTCCTTTACTAATAATTCTAATCCTTTATTAATTAGATGTTTCATTTGGCTGTTTGGAGGAGTGTGTTTTATTCTACAATCGTTTTTGATTTGCACTTCTTTTTTATATTATCTTTGTTCAAATAACTCAACTTTTTGGAGTCATTATATAAAATAAATTTATCTTTTTTATGTTGTAGTGGCTCCAGCTCATCTAGTCTATTCATGAGTTGCTTGTCGTTCATCGAATTAACCTCCTTCACTATTTTATCCTCGAACTTGACTCTGAGAATGTCCATGATGATATCTTTTGCACATCTTCTCTTCAATTCTTTCGCTTGTTTGTCTTGGGTTATTATGTAGTTTAGTGTATTCATGGCAGACGCCCTCTCCGGCACCGTCATGGTTTCATAGTTGTCTCAATCTCTTTCTATTATTCTCATTAATACTTTGTTTTTATCAATATATTTGTAAATTAAATCTTTATTTTGTTCTTATGGGTTCATTGTTTCTTTGTTACATGTTTTTTGTAGGTAAATGTTTTTATGCATAAATTAGCCGGTGGCAATTCTGCTTCATTAAAAATTCCACCTCCAATAAGTGCGCCCCTTGAATTTCTATATTTTTGTATTAGAGGGGGGCGGATAAATCACCCGATTGAGACAGAACTTGCTAATTCATAACAACTTGAGATGCTGGTAGGGATCGTGGGTCTTGTTGTTTTACAGCGTTCTTGTGTTCTGTTAACCGTGATTTGACCGTCTTAGACGTTTTGCCACTGTACACATTGTTGCAGTTATGGCACAGGATTACGTAAATGGCGTTGTTTTTGTCTAATGTGTCCAGTGTGTCTTTGTGCTTGGTGAAATGGATCTGAATTTGTTTGTGGGTGTGTGTGCGACTTTGATGTTGTGTTTCTCTAGTATTTGTGTTATCAGTTCCGATATTTTGCGGATGTAAGGAGGAGTTACTAATCTGGGAGATGTTTCTTTCTTGTTTTGAGTGTTCATGTTCATGGATTGTCTTCTTTTCTTTGATGTCTTTTGTGGACTTTTTTGATGAAATGTTTAGGGCAGTTGTTTTTGCTGAGTATTTCATAAAGGTGTTTGAGCTCATTTGTCTTGGCTTCTTGGGTGTTGCTATGCGTTTCTACACAGTTGAACAGAGTTTTGAGACAGCTGATCTTATGTTGGGTTGGGTGATTGCTGTGGTAGCTTAGTATCTGGTCTGCGTGGATTGTTTTTCTATATACTTGGATGTTGATTGTTCCAACCCACTAATCATGAACAAGAACAATCAACCAATGAACAACAAGAACAACCAACTATTCAGCGACAAGAAAAATCAACCAATCAGACACTCAGCATGCCTACGCACACAAGTATATATAAGGTCCGGCATTAGCCATACTTAAAGCAGTTTTGCAAAAGCATGACAACAAAGGTTAAATTTTAAAATGTTGACTCACGTTCTGACACCCTCCCTCCAAATTACCAGGCAATTACTTTGTTGAAAGGAGCTGATTAGGTCTCTTTTGAAGCTTACTGAAAGTCAGGCAAACGAATACTTCAACTACACAGGTGGTCTTCATTAATATCCAAGATAACATAGGTCATCCTCATTAATGAAGGTTTTTTACAAACTCGTGCATTTGCAGTGCAAAACCAATCAATTTGCACAGTTGATGATGTCACCCAATTTACAAGATTATGGCGTATTTTTTTCTGGCCTCTTTTGCTGTGCTAGTTACATTGATAAATGTGGTAGAATGACATTAGTTTTGGAACAAAAGCTTCACTCTTCATGTTAAGCTAAGTGTAAACTCTTTTGTGACACAAAGTGGTGGAAATCAGAGACCCACAAGCATGGCAATGTAGACCTAGCAATGCCATGTCATTTAGTCAAGCAAGTAACAAACACATGAGTAGTATGTAAAAAGGCAGTTCTGCACCATTTTCCCAGCCCCTCGATTGCACAATTGCTTCAAGAAATTTTGATGGGGGTGGGTCTAAAATCGATTGCATAATCTTGCCACCAGTAGAAATTTTGCCCAAACGTCCCTTACTTGCCCAATGACGTAAATCGTGACCTACAAATCGATTCTTACAAAATTGATTTTCAAAATTAAAATTTCAAAGAAATCTTCCTAAAACAAACTATATGAACGAAATCGAGCAGAAACATTTTCAAACATATAATAAAGGTATGAACAATCCAAATGAATTTGATTTAAATTGAAAAAATCCTATAATGAAAGACATGAACAAATCCAAGCAAAAAACTTTAAATACATAAAGGAATGAACAAACCAAACAATAAAACTATAATCAATATAGTTAATGAAATACTAGGACTCAATTTAAAAATGAAGAAGAGTATATTACAACAATTGGATCAAAACAAAAATCAACTTAACAATCAAGTTAAGGAGCAAAATAATATCCAAATTGAATCTTTCGAAAGAGAAAAACAACTTTTATTATCAAAAGCTCCAAAAAGTGAAATCGAATATTATACATACATCAAGAAACAAGCTATTCAAAACACAAAAGATTTAAACTCAAAGAGAACTAGAGACCTCAAGGACAGTGCAACGTTTCTGAGACCTTTACAACAGCTTACCCGCTAAACTCTGTTAAATCGCGGCTATTCAGTATTACTCATGCAAGATAGCTGCATGTGAGTCTATGTCTGTTGTGTACATATACAGCACTACAGTACAATACACACCAAATTGCGATGGCATCATCTCGATCTATATTTTAAGTTGTATACGTCTGAGTAGTATTTCATTGTACAAGCTTGCAGTTGTGGCAATATATCAGGATAGCAAGAAATGCCAAGAATCTACTGTCCCGAACCGAAAGACTCCACAGTCTTCATTACAAAGCAAGTCTCGTAGCTACACTGCAATACCTCTGCAAAAATTCATCGCCGACTAACGATCTTGAATTTACTTGACTTCAGTCGCAAATTTCCGCTCGATAGTGTGATTAGGGACAATTAATGCAAGTCTACATTGCCGTGTGTTGTCTGGAATTTTAATACTAAAAAACTTTAGCTACGTTATGTTCGGTGTATCGTTCCGGTTTTTGTTGCTTGCTGCATGTACAAAAGAGTATTTAGGATGGTGAGAAACACCACTGATTTGCAACTTTTAACGGTGAGTTTGGCCACAGTATACCAGATGACTGTGTTTATTTGTGACAATATGTGTTCATAGTTCAATGCTATATACACAGAATACAAGTACAATTCATTAATGATTGCCGTGAATTCTCATTCTATTAAATTGTAATTCGTTTGATACAGCAAAATCTCATAGCTTATTTTAGTTTAGTAGTTTAAAACAGCAGCTTAGCAAGTGTATAGCTCTGAAAATGAAGTTTTGACAGTGGGATATGTCACACTCCTCCGACTTCCGCCATTAGTGCAGGCAAAAATATTTAACATTTCGCCGTGAAGCACATGCTCAATGGCAATTGCAGTGAAAACGGGGGTGCATGCTCATGAATGTGTTTAACATTTTAGTAGAAATAAGCACTAGAAATACGTGCAAACACCCCCTGGAAAGTGTGCACTATGACTGACAGTATGACTGACTGACTGACTGACTGACTGATGTGAATTTGCGCCACTCATCACAATACTGCAAAGTTTCGAAGAAACTTTGCACTAAAAAGAGAAATATTTGATCTTCAGAAATACCTAAAAACTGGCAATATTAATGAATATATGAATCCAAAACATAGAAAAATGAAACCAAAACAAATCCAATTCAAACTTGTAAAATCGGTTCTAAACAACAAAGTCATTTTGTACACTGCAGATGGAAACAAGGAGAATAATATTATCAAATTCTTAAATAGAGCAAAATCAGAAATATTAAAACTTATTTTTGAAAATTTAATCAATTACAAAATTCAATACGATTTAATATGTCAAATCATAAAATTAGATCTGGCCAAAAACGAGGGGAATTCAGAAAAAGCTCATTTCACAAGTCTTCAAGAAATTATTCTTCAAGGAACAAATTTAGAAATAACTCATCAAAAAATGATAGATAAAATCGTTGAGTCAGTTGCTCAACCTCAGAAAAACAGCTCAGGTTGGCAATTAGATTATATAATTAGATTAGATATTAAAGGTAGT
Source organism: Phenganax marumi (assembly GCA_025400095.1). Lineage (NCBI taxonomy): Eukaryota > Metazoa > Cnidaria > Anthozoa > Malacalcyonacea > Clavulariidae > Phenganax > Phenganax marumi. The sequence continues at coordinate 7,317 of JAODVM010322352.1, forward strand.
AAATACGATCCTCTCAAAGGATCTTCCTATGTAAAAACTCCAAATTGGATAGCTTTGAAGAAATTATTATAAATCCAGAAAATAAAGATCAAGAAAGTTTTAAATGGGCTGTGATAAATGCCTTATTTACAAATAATGATCAAGCTCATCCTCAAAGAATAACAAAATTTCTTAAAGAAAAATCAAAAACACTAAATTGGGAGGGAATTAAATTGCCAACTCCAATCCAACAACTGAGATTGATAAATTTGAAAGAAGAAACCCAGGAGTACATATATTTGTATTTGGAAATAATGAAAATGAAAAAATCATTCCACTAAGAAAATCAAAGAAGAACCAACTATAAGACTATCAAAATAAAGCGCAACGATACATACTGCTAATAGTATGAGTGGACTTGTGGAGATTCAAGTATCCAAAAAACAACATAAAGCTTTTATATGCGATTATTGTCTACAATATTATAAAAACAAAACAATATTTGATAAAAATGTCGAAGATTGTAAAATTAATGATCCTGTCAATACCATTTATCCTGAAAAAGGCTCTGTATTGAAGTTTAAAAATTATCAACATTTGACTTGAGTTCCATTCATCATCTATGTGGACTTTGAGCGGCTCATGATGAATGTAATTTATTATTAGAACGGCAAAAATTCATTCTAGTTGTATTTCATAGCTTAGAAGGCTACGATTCTCATTTGTTTATTAAAAACCTTGGAGTCTCAGAAGATAATATTAATTGTATTCCAAAAACCGAAGAAAAATATATAAGTTTTATAAAAGAAATGTTCATAGATAAAGTATTTAATACTAAGTGGCAATTGCGATTTGTAGATTCAATTATAGTTATGGCTGAAAGTCTGGTCAGTTAAGCATCTAATATATCAAATTATCCAAATTTAGAGAAATATTACAAAAATCCTAATAAACTTGAATGGCTAAACGAAAAGGAGTTTATCCTTATGATTACATTGATTCATTGGGGAATTTAAGGAAATTCAACTTTTGCCCAAATCAAAATGTTACTCCAAACTTAATGATGAACAAATCCTTGATGAAGACAATCAACATGTGCAAAAGGTTGGGGGAAATGGTTAAAATGAACACTATAAATCATTATAAAAAACTACATTCAAAAACAGATGTACTACTTTATTTCAGATGTATTTGAACAATTTTGAGATGTATGTTTAAATTATTACAAATTAGACCCTGCTTGGTATTTTACAAGTCTGGGGTTAGCTTGGGACGCCGCACTAAAATTAGCAAATATAAAATTAGAACTACTCTCCGATCCAAATATGTATTTGATGGTTGAAAAAGGAATCAGAGGAAAAGTTTCGATGATTACAAATACAAAAGCAAATTTAAATAAGACATATCACAAAGAAACCTGTGATCTAAATAAACCAAGTATATATTTGCCCTATTGAGATGCTAATAAACTCTATCGTAGGGCAATGAGCAAACCCTTGCAACTCATGATTTCCAATGGATGAAAGAAAACGAATATAAAAATTGGGAACAAATTCCATGTATATTAGAAGTACATTTATAATATCCTAAACATCTTCATGAATTACATAATGACTACCCTCTAGTTCCTGAAAAAAAAAACTAACGAAGAAATTGTTGAGAAATTAATCTCTACTTTAAATCATAAAACAAAATATGTATTAAATCATCAAGCTTTAAAAACTTAAATTCAAAAAGGTTTAAAATTAACAAAGATTCATCGAGGTGTAAAGTTCAAAGAATCTCAAAGGTTAAACCTTATATAGAACTCGATACAAAAGTAAGAGCTCAATCAAAAAATAAACTTGAGAAAAACGTCTTCAAATTGATGAACAATTCAGTCACTGGAAAAACTATGAAGATTATTAGAAATAAAGTCGACATTTGACTCGTCACGAGACCCGAAAAAGCCATTAAATTATTCAATAAACCATTATACAAAACATGCACAATATTCTCAGAAAATCTAATAGCAGTTCATATGTTTAAAAAGAAACTAATATTGAACAAACCCATCTATTTAGGAATGAGTATTTTAGATATTTCAAAAACTTTAATGTATATATTAAACCTAAATATGGCGAAGCCGCAAAAGTCCTCTTCACAGATACTGATTCTTTAATGTATGAAATTCAAACGGAGGACTTAAACCAAGACATTTCCACAGATATTGAAACAACGTTCGATACATCTGCATATCCTAAAGAACATCCATCAGGAATTCCAACCAGGAATGTTTAAAGATGAAGGTGCAGGAAAACAAATCTAAAGATCTAAATGTTATTCGTATCAAGTTGAAGATGGCAAGGAAATTCAAAAATGTAAAGGCATTAAAAAAGGAGTTATTAAAAAACAATAAAACACAACGACTATAAAAATTGCCTCCTTACTGGAAAAGAACAAAGAAGAACTAGAGACCTCAAGGACAGTGCAAAGTTTCTGAGACCTTTACAGCAGTTCACCCGCTACTCTCTGTTAAATCGCAGCTATTAAGTATTACTCATGCAAGATAGCGGCATGTGAGACTATATCTGTTGTGTGCACTACACACCAAATTGCAATGAAGTCATCGCGACCTAGCTATATTTACAAGTTGTATACTTCCGAGCAGTATTGGAATGTACGAGCTTGCAGTTGTGGCGATATATCAGGATAGCAAGAAATGCCAAGAATCTTCTGTCCTGAACGGCAAGACTCCACAGTTTCAGATTTTATTACTATGAAAAACTCAGAAACACAAAGCAACGCTATTCTACCACTGACAAGTAAATGTGAACTTTCTGACGATTGTTTATAGTCTGCATTACAAAGCAAGTCTCTTAGCTACACCGCAGTACCTCCACAAAATTTCATTGCCGACAATCTTGAATTTACTTGACTTCAGTCGCAAATTTCCGCTCCACAATGTGATTTGGGCCAATTAATGCAAATCTACATCAACACGCGTTGTCTGGAATTGTAATACTAAAAAACTTTGGCTACGTTGTGCTCGGTGTATCGTTACGGCTTTTGTTGCTTGCTGTATGTATAAAATAGCATGTAGGATAGCAAAAAACGCCAATGATTTGCAACTTTTAACGGCGAGTTTGGCCGTATTATACCAGATGACTATGTTTATTTGTGACAATAATGGGTTCATAGTTTAATGCTACATACAGAATACAAGTACAACTCATTGCTGATTGCCGTGCATTTTCGTTCTATTGAATCGTAATTCATTTGATACAGCAAAATCTCATAGCTTATTTTTAGTTTTATAGTTTAAAACAGCAGCTTAGTAAGTGTATAGCTGGAAATGAAGTTTTGATCGCGGGTTATATGTCGCACTCCTATGACGTCCGCCATTAGTGCAAGCAAAAATGTTTAATATTTCGCCGCGAAGTACGTGTTCGATGGCAATTTCAGCGAAAACGGAGGTGCATGCTCACGAATTTATCTAACATTTTAGTAGAAATATGCGCAAGAAATACCTGCAAACACCCCCCGGAAAGTTTACACTGTGATGCCTGATGTCTGATGCCTGATGCCTGATGCCCGACGCGTGTGAATATTCGCCACTCATCACAATACTGCAAAGTTTCAAAGAAACTTTGCACTAAAAACATGCAATTAGATTCTTTTGGCCGGAGGAAAAAGAAAAACCAGTGCGACGAACAAAGCAGAAACAATAATTATCATTACTTATTATTATTAAATTTGTATCATAAAACAAGTATTCTGGTCATGTTTATATATGGTATTAGGCCCCGTTTAGATACATTCCAAAACAAATAAAAAACATGCAATTATATTCTTTTGGCCAGAGTAAAAAATGGTGCGACGAGGAAACCAGAAACAATAAGTATCGTTACTTACTATTATTAAATTTGTATCACAAGACAAGTATTCTGGTCATGTTTATACACGGTATGAGGCCCCGTTTACACTGTACGGATTCATCACTTGTCAGGACATCTTCGTTGCTGTTATGGAGCAATAATCACAATTGTTCACAATCTTGTATATTTCTTTGTGTCGTTACCATTAAAAATCTTTACAGAGCAAAGCTGCAAAATTTGACCTGCTCCAATAGGAATCCAGTATAGCTTCAACTGGGCTTTATAATCGCAAATTTTGACGGGTTAAAGGCGCATGCGCCTTTACATGCACTGCCATCACGTGCTGCAACAGAGACGCTTACCCAGTGTTACCAGATTTGGTAAATTAATTTACTTTTGGTAAAATTTTGTGAATTTTGGGGAATATTTAGTAATGAATTTTTTTTG
>JAODVM010322463.1:0-11596 GCA_025400095.1 Phenganax marumi
GCATTTGATGCATCATAAGCAGGTTGGTTATTGTTGTTTGATAAAGTAGTTTATGTAGACATTTTACCTTCTCAAACTAACAATTCCTGGTGTTACTGTCTGACTATGGGTAATACCAGGCTTTCGGTGCATAAAGTGACCTGTTTGAGAGGAATTAGGTTTATATCTAGGGGGATATGCCACCTTTGCAACCTTCATCCCCTCAGGAAGGTTTTGCCACAAGTCAATGATGTTATTGGCATCACCCTCTGTCAGCAAGTCTTTTTTTCTCAATTCAAACAAGGAGCTAGCCAACTTTTTGATGGCTTCCCAGCCATCGAGACCTGCTGGGCCTAAAACATCATTCTAAAAGATAAGTTGTTTTAACTTATAAAACAAGTACTTGGTAATATATATGATTTTGATATAGTTTGTGCTTCAGTTATGCTTACTGCTCCATCATCCTCTTGTTGGCTTATCAGTTCTTCAGTTGGTGGTGTTTCAACCTGTGGCATGTGTTCATTGACAGGATTGGATGCTTGTTTTGGTGTTTCTAAAGCAATCAGTGAACAGAAATATATGAATGGCGCGTAAATTTCTTTTTATTATGTACAGACATTAGGAATTGTTACCAGGAATGATGGTTTTGGGAAGTGGTGGTATGGTTAAGTCATCAGCCCCGTCTTTAAAACCTTCATCTAGACCATCTTCCATTTCTGTTGTCTCCAAAAATTGATCTGGCTCATTAGGATCATCTGTGTTCACAGAGTTCCATGTTCTACCAGTTTGTGCATACAAATATTCAACACCAATTTTTTCACCTGAAATTGATGAAAAAATACAGTTAAGACAAGTTTTTTAACTTAGTCTCAAGAGAGTTTTTGTTAAAATTCATTTACTGACCAGTATATTTGCCTGGATCTCTGTAACCATTGTCAAATACTTGTCTATAGACCATGGAACTCAGGCGGTTCACCTTGTGTTTTAATGCTGTGTTGTAATGTTCTCACTTGCCAGACTTTCCTTCAACTGCCTCTTTTGCCCTGTCAACATTCCACCGTGCAATGCCTTCAAGAAGATATGCTTGGTAGTGCATGTCACTGGCAGTTGATCCTTTAGAATGGTTAACTAGTTAATATTTGATGAGTGATGATTTGGGCATACTGTATATCTTCAGTATATTTTACCTGGAATAAATCTCACAATATGATTGTGGAACGATTCCAGTGATGTTGATCGTCTACCACACCTGAAACATAATACATTTCATGGGTTTTGCTGTAGAATGCTTTGGCAGTGCATTGTATATAGTAAATGTGTATCTTTCCATTTGGATATTTTTGATTTAATGCACACCTGTACACTGGTAACTCAACTCCTCCCTTTTTTGTTGTGCCAGTTTTGATGTACAGTTGAACTCCATCTGGGTCTTAAATGCAAGTCAAGTGTTTTTTCTGCTCTTCCCAAATTTGCCATGCACGTTCATCGTCAAGAAGCGGAACGCCCACTGTGTCTTTCCCAAGGTCTGATGAGATGGTGGTTATAAGCTGCCTGATTAGATATGAGCCTCATCAGAACTTCGAATCTGACGTTTACATTGGGCAGCCAACTCTTTCTTTCTGATGTGCATAGCAATTACATCACGAGTTTCCCTGTAGCATTTTGTGTCCTCTAGTTCTTTTCGTTTTGCAGCCACTAGTCTTTCCACATCAACTAGTCTTCCCACTCAAACAAGCAGCTAGACAACTGTGCCATAAAACTGGCATAGAGGGCATGTGACTTAGTACAACATGCCACAGCAAAGCGACGCATGTAATGCCAGATGTCTAATCTTGTCATTAAATTTGGCCAAGCACTGAATTGTTGTGCTAACCTGATACCACAACAATCACGATCAATGTATAGCACCTTTGGAGGTTCTACATGCGATCGCTCATATCGAGATACCAGACCTTTATCCATATCATCAAGGCGGTCACCTTCAGCATCTGTTAGCACAGATATCACGACTTGGCCAAACTCATTGCCAACATTGGTACACCAAGATGCAGTTTGTCTTGCTTTTTCAGCTAATTTCTTAACAACCTACATAAAGGTATAGCTACAGGTAAATAAATGGCTATTAAATTTAGTTTAGTAATTTCATTTAAATGATTAGCCAAAATGATGCTGTCATGAAAAAAATATAAACACATTAAGCAGTACCTTTTTGGTAGAGTCCATTTTGAGAATGGTGCCAAAAGTGGATGTAATTTGGCCTTGGCTTCTTGTATTCTGCCCAAGACATCTCGTACAAATACAGCCAAGAACCATGGTGGTCCTGGCACAACTTGCATTAGTGAAATAGGAGGTCGAGCAGCCAGTTGAAACAGCCTGTTAGATGCTTGCAGCTGGTAGGGTTCCCTTGCCTGAAGAAACTGCAAGGCTTTGGTAGCATGGTTCTCAGAGTGCTGCTCTTGAACTTGCTTTTGAATGTGATGGGACGAGTTGCCTAAAGTTCTTGCGCTCATCAAATGAACAATATTTAGGTCACAGAAATACCTAGAATTTCATGCAACTTCAGTGAAGATGGCACAATGGGACTGAGTTTGAACCTGCTGTTTCTATTACCTATAAGTCAAGAGAGCAGGAAAATAGCTTCGTCTGCCAATGTCCAGCTGCTGTAAGATATGCTGCGACCAAGATGCAAATTCCTTTCCACAAGCCTTGCACTCGAGGTACTCAGTTCCCATGTAGTACCAGCTGTTGACATCTATGACTTTTCTTACCACTCTATAAAGTCCTGCTTGCGTCAGATATGCCACCTACATATACAAACATTCTTGATACAAGTTTAGTTTTACCAGAAAAACAGCTGAGCTCATTATTTCGACATCTTTGGGCATTTTTCCTTTTGTTTTGTTGCGCACTCTACATTGCAACCAATTTAACACCCCAGAATTTCTGAGGTGCCCACAAGAAGAATGGCAGAGGAAAATAGGCCTCAGGGGTAGCAGGAGCAGTGTTGAGGTGCAGGTTTGGTTGAGGAGAGTACCACTACATTTCTAAACTCTGCACAAGTTCTGCTTTGTCTACATAAAAAATCAACAAGTATGACAGATTATGTAGCAAATAAAAACCTTTATATAATGGTGTATACCATACCAGTTCTAGGATTGAGTCGATATAAACTTATACCATTCTTGCCATTCCAGCCATTCTTGCTGTAACTTAGGCAGTGATTCTTGCCAAGGCTTTGGTATATAGATTCTAGGCTTTTAAAATTATTAATATAAATTAGTTGTATTGTTTCAAAGTGCAATTTCAGGATGCATGAAAGTGTGATAGCATTGACTGGGAGTCGAACCCAGAGCAGCTGAAAGTGCATGAAAACATACAGCTGTCACACCAAGCTTCAATGCTTTTGTTTGTGATGTGAGCCTGTTGAAATTTCACATGTGTATTATTTACCTCATCAGCTTGAGATGTTGATGGTATCAAAGCTTCATTTTCAATGTTTGTAACATGTTGAACCAGGATAGCATCATTTGTCTCAATCTGTCTCTGGGCTTTGATGTATTGCTTTAGTTTGTCTAACTGTCCACCAGGATAAGTCAAAGGCATAGTCAAAATTGACTCAAAATAATGCTTGTGTTCACTCTGAGTGGAGTTAAAGGGAAATGGCAATATATTTTTTTTTCAGCTTTAAAATAATTATTATCTTATAGCTTGATAAACATGAGTAAAAGTTTCATCTTTAGACTTTTGCATCAGCAGAAAATAGCGATTATTTATGATCCAAAATTGTACCTCGTCTGCCATTTTGGATTATATTTCAATAAAATTAGAGATCTCGTGAAATATTACTGTGACATCACAACCTGAGTTGTTGATTTTGCCTTGTACCTTTTCAATATGGCAAGCAAAGAAGTCTCAGCAAACGATGAAAGTTTGGGCATCAAAGAGCAGGTCATTGAACCTTATATGTTTGAACCAAACAGGGGGGATGGAAATGAAGCTAGTCACAATTCAAGTGAAGATTCTGAGTCGGAAGAGGATGAATTTGACAAAGAATTCGAAGCAGCTAAAGCTTGGCGTCGTACTACGCTCGACTGGTGTAAATGCAGTAAATATGCGATTATGGAGAAAACAATTGAGAGTTTCTGTTGCCACAAGAAAGCATTGGAGTACGGTGAATACGATGATAAACTCACAAGCGCACAAAATCAAGAACTAAATTGCATTACAGGCCTTTCTTCTTTTGTCCAAAACATGCTTTCAGTAGACGTCCTTGATATTGATGTGTTGCAATACTTAGAAGAAAACTGGCCCCTTGGTGATGACCAATTGGAACAAACACATAAACTATACTGTCTTGTCTCATACAGAAGGTGCTCAAGATGGGTTTTTGCTACTTTGGGGAAAAAGGTGCGCAGAGTTTTTCCCTCGTGCGTTTATACATGCATCCGAAAATAGTTTGCTTCGCCAACTGGTTTGTACACTCATTTCAAGTTTGCAAAAGAGTAACTTGGTCTGGGATGTAAAGCCAGCGTGTTGGATTAGTCTGTGTCGAAGATATTTGCTGGAGTATATTCCTGTACAATATTTTCTTGTTCAAATAAATATCTATTTTACAATGACAATGCAATGTGCACTTGTTTCCAAGTGCGTTGCATTTACTTTTAACTGTGGCACATTTACCAGCACATCTGCAGACAGACTGAACACTTTCAACTGGAAATGCTGGTTTGGAAAATCTGCTATACCGCCTTGCAACAACAGATGCCTTGGATTCTGGCTGATTACCACCAAGATAATGCTCCACAAGTGACACAGGCTCCATGCGTAGAACAGCATTGGCATGCCTTTGTGCTTTTCTGATGGGTCATTTCTTAGTGTTTCATCATCACTGTAAGGAATGGTGTCCAAGGAATCATTGTCGCTGTGGACACTTATTAGCGTTGGCTCTTCAGGCAGTGGCTGCTTCAGGAGAGATGCGAAATTACGTATAATGGGCAAAATATTGTATTGCTGGTTGGTTCTGCACAGTGAACATTTAGCGTTGTCAGTTGTTGTTGCCTCATACCACTGCTCAACACAAGGGATACAACCAATAACGGAAATGCATGATCAACAAGCTGCAGCGGGCAACGTAGCCCTGTTATGGCATATCGTGCAGCTAAATATCTTACTCAACATTTCTGTAGCTTGTTCCTCAACTGTTTGATAAGGCGTGGTAGGATGGCTATCAGTGTTGACTGGTGCGTGATTACCTGGTTCGTCAAAGATGTCACCGGTAGAGTCGGAAACAAGTCATCTAAGCTGCTCCAGGAAATCCCCAGGTTTTCTTTTCTTCTTGTTAGATATTCTCTTTATGTTTGAAGCTTGATTTGCCCTTACAACCATTATTTTTCTGTTACTTCTCCAAAATTGGGAACCTTGAGAAAAAAATTAATGTATTGTTAGACATAGGAAGTCACAAGCACAGATTGGTAAAAATATCCCCCTGTTGTACCATAAACCATTTCAATAGCTCTATATAAGTACAATTAATGTTAACTTTTGTTTTTCAAATAATAATCACAATAGGACAAGATAATTATATTATAATGGCTGGTCTTCCTGTCCCATTTAGTCTTTTTCGCTGTGTCAATTTCCTGTTCAAATAACTTTGGGTAAACGATATTTTCAAAAATTTTTTTGCCGTTCCTTAACTAAAATTGATAACATATAGCAATAGATATAAAAACAAGTGTAGACCTCATAAGTTTACTGAAAACTCTTCATGAAAATGTATGGGAATGTGAGGTCGCATGAAACTTTACATACCAGTTGTACTTTCGCCTGGCATCACTGGCAAATACTTGGCGTCCAACAATTTTATTTCATATCCCAACTGACCTTTTATTGAAGCTTCAATGCCATTCACGCTAGCAATCTTTTCATTGAGGGTGAGATGCATCTGAAATTTTTTATTTATTTCACCAACGCAATTGACTTCAGTTAGGGTGAAAGATTTTTTCCACCTTGACAAGGTTTTGCTTGTCAAAGAGTGGGCAAAGCTAGTAAAGCATCGGTGCTGTAACCATGTCTGACGTTAGTTTGTGAGCCACAAGGTGGTGGGTTTAGGGAAGTCCTTGTTGTTGCCGGCTGGTATGACAACGGCAACCCAATTGGTGGAGTATGAGTTACACTAGGATGTGGTAAATCATTACTGCTTGTGACTGTTGATGGATTATGATGCGCGTTTTCCACTGCTAAATCTCCGTTGACGATGTATGTTTTGTCCAAGTTTTTCACTTCGAACAAGCCATCTCTTTCAACCGATGGAAGAATGATTTCCCCTTCTTCTTCGCAGTTAAGATAGATCCCACGATCTACATTTAACTTAAAAATCATTGCTAAATTGCTAGTTGTCATGGAAGAAGGACGCGACAAGGAAGTGACATCATAGCAACTGTTGCTACGTCATCATGACAGGGGGCAAGCTGAACATAAATGACGACGAAAGAGAAGGAGCGTGTGCCTTCTGTGCCGAAATATCGCAATTGGTTAACGCAATTAGCTAACTTAGAACAAAATCTGTCAAATTTTAACCAACTCTCATTTTTCAAGCAAAACTATGTTGTAAATACGAACAAGGTTGGTTAACTTAGGCAGACAAGTTGGTAGACAAGGTTGGTTATCTTAGAACAAAATTTGTCAAATTTTAACCAACTCTCATTTTTCAAACAAAACTGTTGTAAATACGAACAACTGATATTACTGATGAATTGAAGACATTAGAAAACTTGTTAGACAAAGTTGGTTAACTTAGAACAAAATTTGTCAGTTTTTCAAACAAAACTATATTGTAAATACGAACAAGGTTGGTTGACTTAGGTAGACAAGTTGGTAGACAAGGTTGGTTAACTTAAAACAAAATTTGTCAAGTTTTAACCAACTCTCATTTTTCAAGCAAAACTATGTTGTAAATACGAACAAGGTTGGTTAACTTAGGAAGATAAGTTGGTAGACAAGGTTGGTTAACTTAAAACAAAATTTGTCAAATTTGAACCAACTCTCATTTATCAAGCAAAACTTTGTTGTAAACACGAACAATTGATGTTACTGATGAATTGAAGACATTAGACAACTTCATTATATTTCATTTAATCATGGTAGTTCTATCAGAATTAAAATTGCAAAGATGTTCTTAGCTCTGAGCTACCTAGAAGAACTTTGTCCGCAAGCTAAAAAGGCACAAAGTTTGCAAAACTCGCAGAGCTATATTTTTCTCATACTGCAATATTTTAAAATCGAACTTTGCAGTTTTACATATTTTACGCTTTTTCAAGATAGATGGATGGATAGATTTTTCAAATTTGCACCAGTATGGCGATTGATGACGTAACTGAAAACCATCAATATACAGTGTGTATAAAAAAAACTGTAGTCCGAGTTTGAAAGGCTGCTGCACATTAAAGACTAAATTAGACAATTTAATTTTTATATAGCAAGAAAGAATAGCCAATTGGCTTTTTTCCGATTTTACCTTTTCCGATTTTATTTCATAGCAATACAAGAAGAAGTGACGGAGAAATCGGTTGTTAAAAATTGTTGGTCGTATAATTGTTATTATACTCAATCGAATTTGTGAAATATTTTTTGAGTTATTATACACGCCAAAGTTGGATAACTTTTTTTTTACACACTGTAGATTGTGCGTTGTGGCCCTTTCTCAACAAATAACCCTTATGTATGTGTTAATACTAATCTAACTCAACGTAAAACGCAGCGGTAAGCATTTGTTTTTTTTCTAAACCACCCCTCATGATTTTGCCAAGTATTAGTAGATAGTAATGTGGGGGTTCTACCGCATAGGCGCTTAACCCCTGTTTGCGTAATAGTATTTTATATAAACGCCCCCCCTTTAAGGGGGGCGCTTATTGGACGTGTTTTCAAAATTCAGGCTAGACCACCCTTCCAAAAAACGCCTCCTACGTAATAGTAGCTTATACAAATTAACTAAAAAATCTGGGGGGTGGTCAACCAAACTTTTTTCTCAAAAATGAACATTGTTCTAATAAACGCCCCCCTTTTTTATGCTGACGTCAGCAAAAAATTTTCCGACTTTTTTTTATTAAATGAGCAAAAATGAAAAGCATCTATTTTGTTTTTCTATTAAAAAAAGTATGGGGTCGTTTAAAACTAAAAATGAAAAGCATCTATTTTGTTTTCTCACCAAATTGGGGTCTCTTAATGATCCCCACTTAATACCACAATTAAGTGGGGATCATGAGATCCCAAGACGAAAACCAAAAAATAGTAAATTACAAACCCTTTTATAGGGTTAACAAAAGAACAGTTTATAAATCTTCTTATGAAAAAGATGAAAAAAATTATAAACCTTACACAAAAGATGAGATGATAATTGAATATCTTATTGAATACAAGCCAGATAAAAAACCTCCTGAACCAAGTAAATCACCAGAGGTAGAAAAAGCCCCTCTTCGTTTTGCTAGAAAATGGATTATGCCAATAGAGTGGGCTATGGAGAGGTATGCCATTGACTGGTGCCACGTGTGTCTTTGTTTGGATTTTAATTACTACAAATATCAAAAAGTATGTAAAAACTGTTTTTGTGAGGAAAAAATACAAAATTTTGCTTTTAGCTACAATGACACTAACAGAGTAATACAACGGCCAAAAGAAGACATATATACGATAAGATCAAAAAGATTTTTAATTATTTTTTTTAATCTTATGTGTGAGTATTCTTTAAAGAACCCAATAAGCGTGAGAAAAATTAAAGACTTTGACAAATACATGGAAAAGAATGATTTTTGGAATAAAACACCATTTGAGATATTTCAAGACCCAAATATAGAGAAAACGTGTAGTATGTTAAATTTTATTCATAGTAGACTTATTCTTAGGAAGGGACATTTCATTGATGGTTCTGTTGTCAATGCTGACGGAAAAAATCTGCTTAATAATTTAAGAGGTAAAATTAGTAATTATGAGAGAGTTATAAAAAAGATATTTTTAGCGCAAGATTATTAGAAAAAATATAAACAAATATACCTTCTTTACGGACTATTAAATTATTATAAATTCTTTGCCCCAATCAGCCTGTTTCCAGTCTTAAAATTTCCATCAGACGAGTTTATAGACGAGTTTGTAAATAAAGGAAGCGTTATAAATAAAGAATGGAAAAAAAAGCCGACATAAAATATCAAAACCTGCGAAGAGAAACAAATAGAATTGTTGGCAGACTTTGAGCCAATGGTCATCCTGTCGACACTTCGATTATGAAATATATTACAAAACAAAATTCAGATCAATGCAATATACACATAAAGACCTTTCCAGGAGCCAAAGTTGCAGACATGAAATATTATGTCAAGCCTACCTTAGGGACGCCACCTGATCAACTGATAATCCATGTTGGCACAAATGATCTGAAGCACAGCTTACCACAAGAAATATCATCGTCAATATCTTCCCTTGGTCAAGAAATCAAGAAAGAAGCACCTTTGATGAACTTAGCTATATCTGAGGTAATCATTAGAAATGACGATCTTAGCTTAAATACTAAAATCAATGACCTCAACAAGAAACTGTCACAGGTATGTGCGAACAACAAGTGGGGTTTTATTAAACATAAGAACATTCTGCCAACTCATTTAAACCCATACGGGTTGCATTTAAATAGACAAGGATCTGCCTATCTAGCGAAAAACTTTACGAATTATTTAAAGAATGGTTGACTTCATATTAACCCTATGGATGATAGCAACAATAATATACAATTAGAATCACGCGCTAGCTCTCCCTTTTCTAACCTTAAAGGCTTTAAAATTGGCCAACTTAATATTGCTAGCTTAGTTAAGCATCACAATGAACTCCTAGTATATATGCAAGACAAACCCTTTGATATTTTAACGCTAAATGAAACCAGGCTAGACGATACGGTGTCGGACAGCGAGGTTGAGATCCCTGGCTACGATATTCTAAGACGTGATCGGAATAGAAGCGGAGGAGGGGTTTCGATGTACATTAGAAACAATATACCGTACAGTAATCGCTTAGATCTTACGGTTGGTAGTCTTGAATTAATTTGTATCGAGGTCAAAAAACCTAAAGCCAAACCATTGTTAATCTCAACGTGGTATAGACCGCCTGGTTCAAAGATCGATTTATTCAATGACTTCGAGCAATTTTTACAATCAATCGATGATGAAAACAAGGAAATTATCATAACTGGGGATCTCAACTGCAATTTTCTTGAGCAGAATAGGAGTCAAGTTACTATTAAGTTGCTGGATATAATGAATATTTTTCAATTGCAGCAGCACATCCAAACGCCAACTAGAGTTACCCCTACATCCTCTTCTTTAATCGATGTAATAATTACTCAAATGGGGGATAGTAAAACCTTGGAAACGGGAGTCATATCGCTGGGAATCAGCGACCATTGCCTTGTTTATTTGTGTCGGAAAATCAGCCACCCCAAGGAATCGCCAAAAGTTGTTTTCACAAGGCAATTTAAAAATTATCAAATTAATGAGTTTCGACAAGAACTAAGTTACTATATCAGCTCCGACGTGACATCTAGTGATCCTAATATATTATGGCACGATTTCAAGACTAATTTCTTAAATATTGCCGAAAAACATGCTCCACTTAGACAACGTCGAGTAAAGTGTGAGCATAAGCCTTGGTTAACAGAAGAGGTAAAACGGCTGATGTATCGCAGAGACTATCTCAAAAGGCAATCTGTTCGATTAACGTCTACTATTTATCACGAAGAATATAAAAGGTGCAAAAATAAATTGAATAAATTGATTAGAACTACTAAAGAAGACTATTTCAAAGAAAAGCTCACCAACTCTAATAACAGTAGAGAAAGTTGGCGGGCTATCAATGAGCTCCTAAACAAAAAACCTAAGACTACCCAGGTCAAACAAATAATAGTAGATGAAGAAATAATTACAAACAATGAACTCATTGCTGATTCCTTTAACCAATATTTTTCATCTATCGGTTGTAAACTGTCTGATAATATCGAGGACAATGGTATTGATCCCTTAAGCTTTGTGACTCCTGTGACTAATTCCTTTAGCTTCAGGACTATAACAACTGAGGAAGTGATTGAGGTATTGAGCCAAATAAACCTGAAGAAGTCGTCAGGAATAGATGGCATAAATACTAGATTACTAAAAGATGCAAGCGACATTATTGCTGGGCCACTTGCTAATATTTTTAATCTATCCCTTCAAACGGCAATATTCCCTGATGAGTGGAAACTTGCCAAAGTTTCACCAACCTTTAAAGAAGGGACACAAAGCGACCGCGGAAATTACAGACCGATCTCTGTGATCTCCGCTGTTGCTAAAGTGTTTGAGGGGATGGTATATCACCAACTAAAATCATTCATAGTGGCAAACAATATTCTTATAAATCAGCAATCTGGTTTCCGGCCAAAACACTCGACTGAAACAGCACTCCTTAGTTCGGTAAATGAGTGGCTCTTTAATATGGATAAAGGTTCCGTCAATGGGGTTGTTTTCTTGGACCTCAAGAAAGCATTTGATACAGTGGATCATAGGCTTCTGTTATCGAAACTTGACTTGTATGGAATAAGAGGAAAAAG
>JAODVM010322573.1:0-11596 GCA_025400095.1 Phenganax marumi
GACTAATTTAAGGTAAGCAAACTGATTTCCCGGCCACATATGCTGCATTCAAGTGTTAAGTATAATACGCAATATACAGGAGCCCGTTTTGTCGGATGACAATTACATGTGTGTTTGCAGATCACTTTAATTACCTCCTGCTTCCATATCGCAAAACACTGGGAATGATCTTTTACCTGCAACAGAAATTAGTGAAGTATCACTTCATAATCAGTGGCGTAGCTAGGGGCGGGGAGCGACCCCCTAGATGTTTGTGGTGCAGTTTGTCGAAAATTTTGAGAATCGTAGGAAAATCAATTGTTTTAATTTAAAAACTTTTGCCAATGAAACATACCGCCACGTTACATAACAGGCCAGAAGTACAGTACATGCCTACATTCAGTGACAAAAGCGTTTACCAAATTACTGCGGTCAGGGGCGGCAAATTAATGTGACCTACATCGCTTACACAAAATAAATTGGTACTTTACAACAATAACTTTGTGTCAACGAAGAAAAACTACAATATTTGCTGCAAAAGCAAAGCGAAGGGCCGCCACAAGAAGTGACACTCAGTACTGCAACACTTTACACATGTTACCAAATGGCAAGCATATTTTCACACGTTCACCATTGATCAAAAGAAACTGTTTCAAAAAATTTTTTGAAAACAAACTACACTTATGTGTCCTAACATACTCCCCCTTGAATAGCCAATTTTCATTTTAGAATTAACAGGTTCAGGCAGTATTAGAGTCCATTTTATTAGGTATAATTAAAAACAGTATTTCTTTGCGTAGCTATAAAAGTCTAAACATTCACGTTTTGCAAAATCAAACTTAACCCTTACTTTGGTGATTTTTATTTCACGCTTGGCAGGGCAAAAACAAAATAGTAATATCAAGTAAAGGCATTCACAGGCTGTACCAAGGCGCCGGAGTGTATACTTCCATGAGCAATCTGGCATTCTTATTTAAGCCTGTATTGTGTTACTATTGGGAACTATACTGAGAAAGCACAGGTTTGAGTTTTCAAGTCTAAGTGTAAGTGTTGTATCCAAAATTTACCCACTATTTTCATTAATGAAATTACCGTATGATGCTGCACTATATCATATTATTGAGTATATAACAGACCAGATTAACTTAAAAAGGCATCTATGCATAAAAGAAGACTTAAAACGTCCAGTTTTTGTCATTGAAAGCTCAAACTCATGTCCTCTCTGTCTCAATGGTCTATTTAAGCTATAAGACAGTAGTGCATAATTATAAGGCGTTGGTCTTGCTATTTATGATTTTGTTCCATAATTTTCTGTCTCCTTTAGAAATAATATGTACAAAAATCACTTTCTCTGATATATGTTGGTTTACAGTTATGCAAAAACATTTGCGCTATCTCTATTGTTCTCTAGCAAAATCAACCAATAACGCGGTTGGGAATCAACCATTGTGCACATATCGCAGATGGGTATAGTTAAGGAAAAACATTGGGGTGGGCTAGTCAGAAGAAAACACAATACACACATGATGAGATATTGCCCGTAGTTTTGCATAAACCTGTACAATAACATAGAAAATTAATGTTTTGAATTTTAATGAGGTTTCCACATGACCGATAATTTTTTAAAAGGCAATAGTAGTTACGTATAACTCCTAATTTCCAAAAATGAACTGAAAGTATCATTGGAACGCTGATTACAGAATACGAGCTACAGTTTATTATATGAAAAATTTGAGTTACTTACTTCATAAACCTTGTTCCAAAAATGTTATTACCTGTCTCTAAACTCATCCAATATACCCCATCAGCAGCATTGCCAGTGCACCTTCTTTTTAAAATGTCCGAGCAAGATTTTCCTGGAAACTTTTGAGTGCCATACTATATAAATTGATGAAAACTTCATTGATTAAAATACTCTTGATATTGGCTATGGATTATGCGAAAATCGTGCTTCAATATTTTATGGACTGACTTCTGCTTACATGGAGCTCTGATGTTTCCGACGTAGAGTACAAAACATGGCCTCCACTCAAAATTGCATGAGTATGGCACGGTCATGACTAAACCTTCTCTGTTCCTAACCCTATTACTAAGCTTAACTCTAACCAGCCCGACTTCGTAACCGTAACATAAAGATATAGCTACCGTAAACGCCTGATTGAGCGCCACGGCGTTTCTTCAATTATTCTGAATTTGAAGTGAGGAAATACCGGAAATCGCTAAAGCCTCAGTGTAACTTGAAAGGGCGACGATGATCTTTAGTGCGCGTTTCTGGATTCGTTCGATGTCATCGGACGAAACTTTTTGAACATTATAATGTCACACTTGGCAAGCGTACGGCTCTATACACGGCGATCAAGGTCTTCGCATCAGCGTTGCAGCGATCTTTGTATCTGCATTGTTTAATCAGGGCAGCATTCACAATATGGCTGAAGCGTATCAGCTAAAGCGCTTTAAAGGAATGCAAAAAGCGACGCCCCAAAATCCAAAAAGCAAGCCCCCTAAACTTAATAAACCAATGGGCACCAAAAGTGGAAAAACGAACTCCCAAAATTCAAAAACGGCGCCCCAAAATCGAAAACGAGAATACATAAGTCAAAAACCGACAACTCGAAATCAAAAGACTTCAACTTTTACTAATATTAAACAATGAAAGAATGGATTGCAGAATTTTGTACAAGACGACAGAAGTAGAAGTTTATGAAATTCAACACTATCATTCAAAAAGTCATGTTTCCAGGCACTGGTCGCTTCCTAATTTATCTAATCCTGATGATCTCGAACTGTTCTGAAGAGCGATCGTTCTCTAAAATTAAGTTCAGAAAGAATCAGCTAAAATCGTGCATGACACAGAATGGACTGAACAGCCTTGTTCTGTTTGGCATTGTAAATGGTCTTAGCGTAGCACTCACATGTAGGTAGGTAGGTAGGTAAGTAAAAACTTAAT
Organism: Phenganax marumi; assembly: GCA_025400095.1. Classification (NCBI taxonomy): domain Eukaryota; kingdom Metazoa; phylum Cnidaria; class Anthozoa; order Malacalcyonacea; family Clavulariidae; genus Phenganax; species Phenganax marumi. Next base: position 2,927 of record JAODVM010322573.1, read on the forward strand.
TTAATCACGCTAACTTCTTCAGCCGTACGCTGTTTTTTAGAAAGGGCGTGAAGACAGTTAAAGGCATAGCGGCATAACGTGCTAGGCGACATAAACGTGGATCTTATGTGGGAGTAACATAAGCTAATGCTACCAAACTGAATGATATATTCCGGCGAAGTTTTTGAATTAAACCAACTTATTGTAGATCCTACAAGAAGTACACCATATTCCGCTACGCCGATTAATCTTTGTGCTACAAACATCGTGTCAAAGATCATAAATTCTGGGATAATAGAACTCTCTATAACTGATCGCGTACTATTCTATATGGCACACGAGGTCCACTACTAGCAAAGAGGCTCACGGGAAGTTTTTCAATCTGTGCGGGAATTCTCAATTTAGAGGGAGGGGGAAGAGGCCTTGCCCCGCCAATATGCTACGGGGTCAGCGAAAAGTTAATCTGGGCAGTCAAATTCTTATTTTAATTTTGTACCAGGAATAGTTCTTTCAAATATGATGCCAGTTACTCCAAAAATCAATGAAATGAGACCTGTTCTCCTAGACCAAAAACAGACATTGCTGCGTTCACAGAAACATGACTTACAGACTCAATCCAGGACGCTGATGTTGACATACCAGGTTACCGGATATACCGAAAGGACCGTAATTTTGGGTCACATGGTGGAGTCTACATTTATGTCAGGAACGAAATTTGTAGTACCACTTTAAACGATCTCCACCATTTAAATCGACGTACCTTCGTGGCACTAGGTACCTTCGTAGGGACAATTTACCACCCACCTGCATCAGACAACCAAGCTATGATCGATTATCTTACTGAAACACTTATCAGTATTGAAGTCAGCAATCCGAACTGTGGCATTATAGTTATGAGAGATTTATAAAATACTAGCCGTCAGATCAAATTAAAACAGCTTGTGAAATTCAACACTAAGGGAAAGCGTACCCTTGATGTTATGTTAACAAACTTAAGCCACTTTTGTGAACAACCTGAAAACTTTCTTCATTCGGTCTATCGGACCACTTTACCATTAAGGTTCTTCCGATGAAAACGTTAAAGAAATCAGACTACTTTAAAATTTTATGTACTGAAGATATGACTCAAAGCAATAAAATGGCGCGGAGTAGAGTTTGTCTTCTGTCGACTGATCATGCTTGCATAATTTTAAAACTTGTGAATATAGAGTCACTTTTTTCAACGAAGTTCTTGCTACTATCACGTATATTAAAATGCCAATAAAAGATAAGAGAATCTGTACAAGTGATACACCTTGGATGACTAAGAAACTCAAATCTAACATTCGAAAACGTCAAAAGGCATTGACAGATGGTATCGAAGATGCCTTCAAATATACTACTGCAATCAAGTTAACGGTGAAAGAAAAAGGTGTAGACAAGCGTACTACTCATATAAGGTAGAAAACCTTAAGCATACGAAGCCCAATGACTATAGTAGTCTGCAGTAAAGAAAATCAGAGGTGTAGGCCCTCTCTGTAAACCTAAGTTACAGCCAAACGTCCAAATTGAAATGTTTGACGATATGAATGATCATGAAACTGCTAATACTATAAACAAGATATTTCTTGAACCCTTGAATCATTTCCAACCTCTAAATCCTTTATAACTAGATATGAGAGCACAGACACAAGGACACCCAACAGCTGACCCGTATAACATTTCCTCATGGGTTTGCAAGCAATTTGCCGAAATACCCTCCTTACCCGTCACTATCATTCTTAACAGTTCGTATGAAGAAGAAAAGTTGCCCTCTGTGTGGAAAACATTTAACATGGTCCCTACTCCTAAGACAACGCCAACAGCATCAGCAAACAAGCATTTTCGTCCCACTGCTCTAACGCCCATAATTTCTAACATAGCTATAATTAATAATTAATTAATAATTAATTAATAATAATTAATAATTATAATTAAGAAGCACCTCAAACCAGTTATTCGAGAAATCCTAGATCCCAACCAGTTTGGTGTTATCCCAGGAACGTCATCGTGCCATGCCCTTATGGCTCTTTGTGCTGATGATCAACGATTTGCGATCTAATGGAGTTGAGCGAGTAAAGTTTGTTGACCGCGACCTAACGATCTCAGAAACAGTCTCTAAATTTGAACCGAGCATGATCCAAAATTGTGCGAATGACATCCAAGAATGGCCAAGTAATAATCTTTTCCGATTACATGATGACAAGTGTAAGGAACTCAGAATTGATTTCAAACAAGGTAGAAGTACCTTTCTCCCAATCAGTATTAATGGCAGGCATATAGAGATAGTCCACGAAGCAAAGTTACTTGGAGTGACTTCAAGGTCGGATTTGAGGTGGAATAGCTATGTGTACCACATTGTACTAAAATGTTCCAAACGTTTGTATCTTTTAATACAACTGAAACGAGTAAACGTCCAAAGAATGATATTACACAACTCTACAAGTTTCATCAGTCTCGAACAAAATATCCAAGTGAGGACATGAACAAATTCAAAGACGCGCATTAATTGTCAATTACATACCCGGATCTTAGCTATAAGGATGCTGCACTCTCCATGATCGAAGAGAACAAGCAAGGAAAAAGTTCTTCCAACGAATTTTAGATCATGCTAGTGGCAAATTATACAATCTAATATCTGACGTCGAGTCAGCATCTTCTCATACCAATCTTTAGTGTAGCAGATTAATAAACATTCTTCAATTTAGAACCGAACGATTCAAAAAACAGCTTTTTAGTAGCAAGTATTCTAGAGATTAATATAATTAGATATTATTCTTGTAACCTTATAATAGGATATTATAACTTGAAAGCACCATGTATCTCAGTTTCAACTGCAAATGGTTATTGATTAAACATCTATCAAACATCAGTCAACTGTGTTTAAAGAAGAGGGGGCCAAACCAAGACAAGATTTACCAGATGGCTGAAGTAGCATATGCCAGAGGTCCCGCGCTTTTAAGGGGCCTGTGTTAAAGGCAGTGTTGATTTCTTAGCGCAGACGCGGAACCAAAATCTACGTATATAGCCAGGCCTCATATATATTGCGAAAAGCGACGTCCCAAAATTTAAAATGCAAGGCCTTCCAACAATCGATGAACGAACTTCCAAATTTCAAAAACGAGCCCAATAATCGAAAAATGAGAATAGCAGGCAAAAACCGACAACTTAAAACTCAAAAGATGTCTACTTTTGATGCTTAACTAAAAATAAACACTGAAACTATAGATAGCAGAATTTTGTACAAGACGGCAGAAGCAGAAGTTTATGGACTTCAACGCTATTATGCAAAGAAGTCGTGCTTTTAGACAATGCGGTCGATATCCTAGTTTATTTAATCCTGATGATCTCGAACTGTTCTGAGGAGTGGTCGTTTTCTAAACTTAAGCTCATAAAGAATCAGCTAAGATCGTGTATGACACAGAAGTGAACGGACCCCTGGCATAACAGGACCCCTGGCATATGCTACTTCAGCCATCTGGTAAATCTTGTCTTGTTTTGGCCCCCTCTTTAGGTTTGGCCCCCTCTTTGGCCCCTCTTTGGCCCCTTCTTGGCCATACGCAATTCTTACTACTATAAATTGGGTTGGATTTCATTACACAGTTGACTGATGTTTGATAGATGTTTAATCAATAACCATTTGCTGTTTGCAGTTGAAACCGAGATACATGGTGCTTACAAGTTATAATATCGTATTATAAGGTTACAAGAGTAATATCTAATTATATTAATCTCTAGAATACTTGCTACTAGAAAACTGTTTTTGAATAGTTCGGTTCTAAATTGAAGAATGTTTATTAATCTGCTGCACTAAAGGTTGGTATGAGAAGATGCTGACTCGACGTCAGATATTAGATTGTATAATTTGCCACTAGCATGATCTAAATTGCGTTGGAAGAACTTTTTCCTTGCTTGTTCTCTTCGATCATGGAGAGTGCAGCATCCTTATAGCTAAGATGCGGGTACGTAATTGACAATTAATGCGCGTCTTTGAATTTGTTCATGTACTCACTTGGATATTTTGTTCGAGACTGATGAAACTTGTAGAGTTGTGTAACATCATTCTTTGGAACGTTTACTTGTTCTGTTTAGCATCGAGAATGACTTTTTGCGTAGTATTCACTTGTCGTCACTCGTTAACGATTTCGCTCTTAACAATGTTGAGCTTAAGCAGGCAAACTTTTTGACAACACGAACGGCATGAGAAACGTCAAAGAGCTGCGTCAAGAACGGTGATTGGTGGAAAACATCAAGTTACTTCCGGTCGACGTCAATGTCGCAAAAACGACAGCTTCCTTAAGCTCGCTAATCACGAAGGTATAACGTTTATCAGACGCCTGCTGGGTGCGATTATATTCTCTATTGTAGGTGTTATATAGTCAATTGGACTTTTAAAAACAGTTGATAATACGCAATTCTTACTACTATAAATTGGGTTGGACTTCATTACAAATTATTATCATTGGGCTGAAGACAACCGGATTATTTGGTCACGCTATGCAAATAATTTCTTGTCAAGAACACTGATGACGTATTAGCCGTCAATTTTTTTCCGATTATATGTCGAACTGGTTGGTCGACTGCGGCGCTTAACCGAGAGCTTCATTAACAGTTTAAGTTCAATGTTCAATGCAATTTGGCATGAGTTCAATTTTGAGGCCAGCACTCGAGACTATAGACCATGTTTTCTATTATTCCATTGTCAATACAACTAATGAAAGTCAGAAAGTTCTGGCGATAACTTCAAAAAAGAAGGCGAAATGTGGCTATGAAAACAGGAGAGTTTGGTTTAGTACCTTATTATTGCAGCTTTGAAACCCAAAACACTGAATCGCAAAGATACCAGACAGGAAAAGGACAAAAACAGACTTCTTCATAGCGACGATTACCTAGGAATTCAATGCATTGACATGACATATATCAGGATATAATGATGACTACATGCAGTAGAACTAAATTTGCGCGAAGGTAGTTAGCTATATAGGGTGTCCAAAAAAAGCGAACTCTCATGCATTTCAAATTAGACAGAACAAGTGGTGGAGCTGCGTCTGCCATGAGCAAAAAAACAAAAGAGATCTGAGTCAATGAAACGCATTTTGAAAGAATCAGGCGAAGAAAAATTTGATAATTTTTAAATCCTGCCGGCCGTGGGATTTCTAAACATTCAGTTAAAATTTGTTTGCCTGTTTTCAAACTGAATGTGTAGTGATGTATAGTTTTGGGAAAAACAAGGCCAAGCGAAAGCTACTTTTCTTGCTGCAATATTTCCCTTGGCTTCTTTCTTATGAGCGTCTGAATGTAATTCGTAACCAAACATTAACATTTTTCTACTCGTGGGAGGTTTGCTAGTATTCAACCTAATTTGCAATGTAACAAACTTGAACTTGAATTCATGCGTATATTAGGTTCCGTCTTTTACACGCACTGTGTAGCGTATTTGTCAGTGGTGCTAGACTCACGGCAAGAAATCAGTTTACGGGTAGTATTAGGGGATCAGTTTATAAACTTCTGTTATACAGAACTTACTCGAATTGGAATATGTCATCAAGAAACAATAATGGCGCATCGTAGAGACACGGAAGCAAGCAAGCGTGAGTGCATAAATGAGAAACGTTAAACTGCAATGTCGTTGCATTAAACAGAAAGTAACATGTCAGTACATCATTAGTGCTAAAACAAATTATATGGTGAATGATTTTAATTTTTATATTACTTGGACTAGCTGCACTTTTTGCAACCGCTACAAAATTACCTTACTGAACAGCTACGTACGTAAGTACGTAGTGGCTGTTCCCACGAGCAAGCGCTTTGCAGAAAACTATCGACATATAAACTACTCAAACAATAATACCTTTTTTCGTGTATCTGCAGTGCCAACCTGAGATGTGCGTAACCAAATGACTAACTGATTCTAACTTTGCTAATCAGCGCATTATAAGGGTTTTGATGCATTACGTTGAAGAATGAAGATCGCTGATTGGCTGTTTCTTTAAGTGGTATGAGAGTGTTTGCTAGCAGTTTGAAAGGCGCTACCTATCTGAATTACATTTCAAGTTAAACGAGAGGAGTAGTATCATTCATTACAACAAAGTTTAGAAACGAGGTAGATCAGGACGAAGGCTTGGTTCGGACCAAGGTTGATAGAATTAATGGTTTTGAAGCTTCATCAGACTTCAAACCATTCATCTATATTATTGTCCAGATTTATGCAAAACTATGGGCACTATTTCGTCACGTGTCTATTGTGTTTTGCGCTGACTAACCAGTTGCAATGTTTTTCCTTAACTAACCATCTCTGATTGGTTGATTTTGCAAGAAAACTACACACACATGATAAGATAGTGCCCATATTATTGCATAGACCCAAACCAACATAGGTAATAAGTACCGTGGAGTTTTCAAACCATCTAAGTCTATGGCTAGTCAATGCGTGTAAAAGACGGGACCTAATTTATGAATAAATTCTCTTTATAGTTTGTTGCATTGCAGATTAAGTTAGACATTAGGTTAAACACTAACAGCCCCCCTCCCTCCCATGAGTGCAAAAATGTTAGTGTGTGGTTAGGAATTACATTCAGACACTCATAATAAAGAAGGAAAGGGAAGATATTGTGGCAAGAGAAGTAGCTTTTGCTTATCCTTATTTTTACCAAAACAGCATCGCTACCTTCAAGCATATAGTCAACAAAGTGACATGGTTTGGAAATAGGATTAAAATTCAATAGCACTCCTTTCTATGTTTTTGTCTGGTTAATGCAAGAGATGAGTGGTTCGTCGCCACTTGTCTATTGTGGTTTTACCAAACTGACCAATCGCATTGTTTCACGTTAGCTATCTATCCGAAATATAACACAGCAATATGTTTTTGGTGGATTTAGGAAGAACACAATAGATACGTGACGGCGAACTAGTCATTTCTTGCATAAACCAGACCAAAATTCTAGAAAATGAGTTCTATTGAATTTTAATGCTGTTTCAAAACCATGTCAGTTGTTTACTATGATTGAAGTTTAAGAAATGGCAAACAAAGTTCATCTAGATGCTTAGAAATCACATGATACGATCTAAAAAATATCAGTGTTTTCTTGGTTGGATATTATTCCATGCATTTCAATTACTCGGATCTCTTTGAAATTCATGAATAAAGTGGAGTTCGCTCTTTAGACACCCAAATTTAGTTCTACCAAACTGTAGCACGTACTTCCAGTTGACATGAGATGCACTTTTCGTGTAGCTACAGACTTCAAACCAATTAAGGATCCTGCTACATTCGAAGAACCTATCGATTTCAAGTTTACCCAGTTAAGTTGAGTTTTCACCTATAAGTTTCTATCACTAACATTTATATGGTTTTCCTCTGCAGAACTACATTTGAACGAATTAACTACAACATTTTCTAGCTGAATTAATGAGGCTTTGATTGTCTTATGGGACTAGTATTTTAGTATTAAAATAAGTATAAAAATAAGTATAAAAAACGTAATTAGGTCTTGGAATGAAATGTTTGTTTAGCGCTGGATATCGGTGCCTTGGTGTTTGGAAGTATTCAAAAGTAAAACAAAAAAATGCTAAAAATATCCAAGGTTAAGGAAACGCTTGATGTGACATTTATTGTTAAATTTGCTGGGAAAGTACAGTAAAGTGGTTCTCAAGCAACTTGTCAGTTAATGGCACATAAAGCCGGCAACTAGTGAAAAATGGTTCACACAAATGGGTCAATATTTTGTATAATTGGTTTTGGGTGGGAACATTTTTCAAGTGGTGCAAAGGTTGTAGTTTGTGCATGTGTAAGTACCAAGTTGTCAATGATTTTGAGATCCAATTCGCGCAGTTTAGTTACGTCATAGAAATATTACTTCGTATCCTTTCGCTTAGAAATAGGTTAGTTCATAAAACAAAAACAATAACGTTATAGTTGGTAAAGTTTACTATTAGGATATCTTTGTAAAGTCAAGTAGTGAACAACGTTAAGTTAGAAAAATCTAAGGAAGAACTGACGTGACTTAGCTAGGAAGCCAACATCCTAAACAAACTGAATGAGAGAATTAGGTCGTGTTTGTGATTGAACGACTCGGAATGACGATTGGTTGAATAAGACCCCTCGACTGTTTCTCCTCCCACAATCCGTGACTACAAAAAAAGTGAAGCACAAGATTTCCCAATCAGTTGAGTTAGTTGAGGTAGTTGAAGCAAAGTTCGAAGAAGAAAAGAAGAAAGAAAAGGTCCTGCCAACTCAAGACTATTGAAAAGAAGAGACAGAACTTTAGAACTGTATTGTCGTTTCCCACACCAAACCAGTCCAAGGATTGACATATAACAGGGAAGAAATTTATAGTTCCCTTTATAACATAGACCGAAGTGGTCTATGCATACAAAAGTTCATGCTTCACTGATAGTGTCGATTATTTACACCATAGATGGCTGAACAGACCACCTCAGAGCAAAATCTCAAACAACTACCTGCAAGAAACGATAATCCATCTGACGAGTTGAAAAGCTCAATCACGACAATAGTAACTGAAATGATGTATGAACTGATGTGTGAACTGAAATGATGTGTTTAAATGAATTTGAGGATTACCGTTCCTCAATAGAGATTAGAGAGTTTTAGCAAAGAGTACGAGTACGAGTACGACTACGAATCATCTACGAATACGAGATTCGACCGCCAGA
>JAODVM010322683.1:0-11593 GCA_025400095.1 Phenganax marumi
ATGCACTCGCAAGTCAGCCTACTCGATCACATACTCTAAGAGGAGAAAAATCGCATCGAAAATCGCCCGTGTGAACTCGCCTTTATATTCCAGATTTACTGAGACATAAAGTTGTTTCATAGGAAATAATTACATAGATACAGTGTAGTACATATTACAATGTCATAGTGCTGTCTAAGGACAAGGTTTGAGCAGTAGTTGTAATTCCAAGTTTGTTTCAATGACATAGTTCACAGGTAATTTGTTCCATTTATCTCTCATTGACGATAAACTTGGATCTTTTTTCATGAATAGTTGAATGACTTCTATGTTTGCTTTCTGTACAGACTATGAAGTAAAGTAAACTAATTATCACTTAAACTTCAACAACTACAAAACTAAACCGCAACAGTACAAATGAACCACAGGCAGTACCAAAATCTCACCTGTCAAAGGCAAATCAGAGAGTCTTGCTCTACCTGTTGTATATTACCTTGTGCAATGCTGTTTGTCCATCGATATCAGCCGTGTCCAATTTTGCGCCATGCTCGATGAGAACTTTCACTACTTCACTATGACCACTGTATGCTGCTTTGTGCAGTGGACTAGCTTTTCCAGCCCGTGTCAAGCTGTTAGGGTTAGCACCACATTGTAATAACAACTTGCACACTTTTGAATGCCCATGACGAGCTGCATAATGCTAAAAAGACGGCAAAGTTTGAACATGCTTTCAATGAAGGCTGTGTTGCAACAAGTGAATTTCCATTACTAGGTTGGAATGAAGTAGAGCAAGAGATGTTGGTACACTGACAGTTGTCTGTGCACTTATTTTGCATCCTTTAAGATTATACAAATGCTTGTATTCACCAAAGCAGTATACCCGGCACTATCTACATGATCAAGGGAGCATTGCTTGTCCAAATGCTTTTGAACTTCATCAATGTCACCATTCATTGCAGCAGGCCAAATTCCTCTCGCAAAGTCCATTTCATCCATGGTTTGAGAGTATGGTGCTGAATTTGCTGCACAGTGGCAGGTAGTATTGTGAACATCATTTGACATTTGTCCGCCTTTAGTTTTCCACAACTGCTTTCTTTCTCAAGAATGTTTTTGGCCTCTGGCCGTCTGGGTCTGGCAACACATGGGCCACTCTCTCGCCGACTAGCTGACCCCACAGCACTCCCCACAGTGACTGGCCCTCTTTCAGACCCGGTTCGTCTTTCATTTGTTTGGTAAAAAGTACAGGAACAGGCTGCGATGCCACTGGATGCCTCCCAAAAATGGCGGATAAGCCTGGTCGCATAGCGTGAGAAAGGCTATCAAATTTGTGCTGTCCGTTCAGTGTGTCCGTTCTCAAGAATTGGGCTTTTCGATATATTTTGGCAGTATTTGTCTGAGTAATTCGTGTATGATAGGATAAATTTTGTAGTGAATTGTTGAGAACTATGATGAAGTAACAAGAAAAAAATATGAGTGAGAGGCACCGAGTTCGATCTCCACACAAGTACAAAAGAAGCAGATCTCGGTCAAGGAGTAATGAAAGAAGCTATCATCGTAATGGATTCTCGTGAGTAGTACGTTATCTTGCAGGTTCATCTAGTTTGACTATTTAGAGGCTGTTTACATGAGCCTTACAGGGAGGGCTAACCTATCTGGGCGAGATCCCGCGCGCTATTTGAAATTCTAGTAAAAATTGTTTTTGTTTACATGAGAGGACGGCTAGTCGTTTCAGGCGAGATCTCGCTATTAACTACCCGCGGAGATCTCGCCAAGGAGGGCTCGAATTTTCCCATATAAACGCACCAAGGAGGGCTGGCCCTCCTAGTAGGGCTGAAAATTTAACAAATACGCATGTGCAAAGTGCGGGCGTGCAATCATGGCCCCTGATGTAGGGCCAGAATTTTCCATGTAGACAGAGGTGAAAAACAGCCTTGCAGGGAGGGCTGGCCCTCCCTGTAGGGCTCATGTAAACAGCCACTTACTTGACTCCTATATTTCTGTCTATACACACAGATGACAGACACAGCTTACCTTGACCCCCACCCGCAACTACTTGGGCAGTGAGGCATTTATGGATAAACTTCTTGTCCTACTTTATCAGTACACTCTATATAAATGCCATTTACAAAGCCATTTACAAGGATTAAGATGCGTGTTCAAAAGTGATCTGCTAATTGTATGGCTTCTACCCACCTCTACCTTTCAAATAAAATTAATCCTTTGCTAGCAATCAGTTTCAAAACAAATCATTGGACATGCCCAATTAATCTATTAAGATGCAATATCTCTGGAGTGCCTTCTGCTTTTTCTAATGCCTTGGGTCACACTTATGGCTCGAACTGTAAATTATGTACATCAACCCCTTTTAATACCTAGCAGTTTTCAAAGTTGTTGATGGACACCGATGCACTTATTTAATAACTGATACAATGTTTATTTCTAACTTCTTGAAAAAATGGTACTGAACTGAACCTGAAAATGCACTTGTGGTAAAGTATTTATTTTTCTTGCAAGTGGATGAAGACTGAAATTTAAATGCTTGTATTCACGAAGTAGTTTTAGATAATGTTTTTTCATCTTCCTTATCATCATTACTATTGGATTTTGCATCAACTTAACAAAGCTTTTATAATTTGCTTGGAATGCTATTACTTTCCCTAGCACTTTTTAATGCTTTGTCAAGAAGATCTTGAGGATTGACCATTTTTTGAGATGAATCGATGTTCTTATTTAGATTCTAGATGTTTATTTTATTCCTCATTTGACTGAAAATCTCCTTGTGTAAAGACACAATTTGGTTCCTGGTTCATTCACTCGATAATTTTTCTCCACTCAAGATGTTTTTAAACATCAAAATTAAAATTGGTTACAATTAAAATTGGTTAGGCTCAAGCTGCTGGTTAAATACCATGGATGCAGAGCTTTGCATTGCATTGGCAAATTCTGCTGTATTAAAAGCATGAGTTGAAAGGTGTGAGCAATTATAGTTGAACCTCTGTTTAGCAATTATCATTGGGAACTTGCTTTGTGGTTGCTTAGTGAATGTGAATGCTATCTAAGGCTTGCAATGCTTTGAATTATTTAAATTGCTTGTGAAGCACGCTGGCTTTGGTTGGCTGTTTGATGGAGGTAATAGTTGAAAACGTCATTTGGGTAGCGTTTTTATATTGCAGAGAAAAGTGGACTGTTTGCAAAAACATTCAATGTTTGTTCATGTTTTATTTGCAGAGAAAACAGGAAATTCCATCAAGAAGATCAATCAGAGAGGTAACTTACTTTGAACTTTGTTCTTCAAATAAGTTATTAATAAAGCAAGATCAGTTCTCTGAAAAATTAGCATAGTACGCCTGTTGCAGGCTGTTTGTGTAATTGTACAGCCAGGCGACAACTAATTGTCAGGCAGCGAGACCTATCATGTGACTTAACGTCGGATGATAGATTTATTCAAGCATGAATTGCTCATGATTGCCAAGAGCAAGAACAGGTGCCTAGCTTTCACCAATGAGGTGGCGAGTTCGCTTCTCAGCGCGTGCTTAACTTTCTCACGTGTAAGGAGTCCGTCAACTACTCTGCCTAAAGTCGTAGATTTCTCCGAATACTCCGATTTCCTCCTACATACTTTGTAAAGTTGACAGGGAGGGTTAGGATAAATAGGTTAGGAACCGAACGTAAATTATGTATATGCACGGGTTACTGGAATATAGTGATAACCTCAAGATAACCTTTTTCAATTGGTATGATTGAATAAAGTAGTATGTATGTAAGTAAAGTCAATAGCCTTGCTGTAAATACCTGTATGAAAGTTTGCAAGAGTGTGGAAGTTGGCAGTTGCTAATATAATTTTTACAGCACGTAGCCACTTGCGTTATTTTTCTTGCTTTAATAATTCTGCAGACGGAGAATGGAACGTGAACGAATTTGTGCGATGGGAGTTCCAGGAGCATGGGGCCTATCACCTAAAGCTCCATTAGATGAGTATGTGCAGCATTTATTGTCGTTACTTTTATTTTTTATGACTTGCCAACGTCGTTCTAGCTAACTTGTTCATAGTCCCCTGCTCGGTTGACCTCTGCTCTATTGTAAAGTTTATGATCTACAAGACAATTTAGTTTTAGGAACTGAAAATATTGTTAAAGTACCAATATCTCTTAAGTAATAAAAAGTGGTGTTTTTCATAAAATATTTGCATGCATTTTAAGTCTGCATATTTCGTGTTTCGAGAAGTTTATTTTTTCATATTTCAGCTATGCTTACGACGTGTGAATACGGATATACTGTATAATGAATGTTTTACGTTTTTAATCTAGGATCAACTTTAATTGTACTTTTATACTAGATGTTCATCATTTTTTAATTGACATTTGCTTGGGTGACGACTCCGGACTCACCTGCATCTGTTGACGAAAATAAACGGCAACTACGTTTCCACTCTTACTTCTAAATATTACATGAAAGTAATCACTTCTAAAAAATAGTACCTAACAAAACAAGTTATTATTATTTCTAAAGTTTTTAAGATTCCCACTAGAGAATTGCCGCGTTGCTCTGTGGAGTAAATCGTGTTTCTACTGTAGCTATATAACATAAAATTAGAAAATCTATTTTACATTGCGTGTAGTTCTGATGATGAAGAGGAAGAAATTAAAACAGCAAAGCAAAGTAATATGCACAGCGGACATAAATCTGAAAACAAAGGTAGTTGCGCTATAAAATTGTATCGTGTACTGTATTTCATTGTCTGTTCATTGGGTGTTAGCCTAATTAATTTTGTACTACAAAAACTTAAGAGTAGATTAGAATTTCCACGTCGTTATTTTGAAACGCGTATCGGCACAACATGGTGCTACTCTTCTTTACAACATGATACACTTGTCACTATCCAATCATTCACAACTTTCTTTGAATGTACGGTAGAAGAACAATATTGCTCAAACGTGCGGAAACAGTGGCCCTATTCTCGCCATTATTAGGTTCTCGCTAAATAGGAAAGTGGAAATCCTGCTTATAATATCAGACGTGCTAATTTTAGCCTGACCCAATGGCATGTCGTAACCCGGAGACGCCATGATGCTTTGTGCATAGGTTTTCACGAGTTTACAATCAAAAGTCTTGTACACAAAATGGTGTCAAACCCAGCTTTCAGTCATACTTTGGTGTCACGAACAATTCATTTATGTAATTTACACACTGTTCACTTCGTTGCTGCTTACACCATGTAGTAAATGGTGCTGAAAGTGATGAAAGTACCGAGAGGAAGTCCAAGAAGGCGAGCAAGAAGAAGAGAAAAAAAGATAAAAAGAAAAGGTTTGAAATATTTTAGAGATGTTTTCGTGGAGATGTGTAAATGACAATACTTGAGAGCTGAACAAAAGAGGACATTGTTTTCAATGTTTTAATGGAATGGTACAGTTTAGATTGAAATGACTAGTTTCAAACTTAGTATAGCCGCTTTAAGATTGCTTCCGATGCACAATGTTATGCCTGAACTTGAATTACAGCAACTGAGTTTCCTTTAATATTTTGTTTTTGAGTTCATCGAATTGATGCCGTACTCTTTAAAATGTCGTAATAAATTCAAGGTTAAAACTCATTTTTCTTTTCCATCCACTTACTGTAGCAAGAAGAGAAAGAAGAAACGAAGTTCAAGTGAAGAAAGTGACGAGCACTCAGACGGTTAGTTTCCAAACACTCATTTAAAGTGGCTGCAAGATGTTTGATGTGTAGATGTGGACAATTTGTCATCATGCATCATCGCGTATTTCTTTCTTTGTGTTGAGCTATGGAGACAGCATATCTCATGCCCCAAAGCTCTACTGAACGTAGCTACTGCCTCCTGACCTAAGCAAAGAGCAGAGTTATCCTCAGGTTCTTTGATGAAATTCACGAATGTCGTGATCACGAGTTGTTACAAGCTTTAAAGTTATAGTACAGTGTTGTCGGCTGTTACTGTTACATGTGACTAATTCTATTCCTGTTGCACAGTAGTGACAATGAGATCGCTTTTAGTTTCTTTATTACAGTGTAAGATGTATTCATGTAATCACGCATTATTAAAAAATTTCAACAGATAGCAGTGATGGTGCAAATGAGTGGCTTGAAAAACGCAAAGGTGAGAATATATGTGTTGTTTGCTCTTATTGATACGGATCTTAAGATTTTACGACGCGAGCTGCACCATGCGACTGCGAATATTGGATTTACTGTATTCTGGAAAATTGATTACACTATGAAATACAGCATTACTGTTACTACAGTAACGTTTCAGTTTTAGTATGACTCTGCCAACATTGGAAACAGCCTCTGCTAGGTTTGAAGAAATTTATTTACCGCGTCCTAATTCTAGTTATGGTAAGGACGACGTGGTTTTCGAAAACTTAAGTAGTAAACAAGGTAAACTTTGTACCCGAGACAAATCACGAACTATGTTGGGACCGGTTCTTCGAAAGTTGGATAGCGCTATCCGTTGGATAGTGAATTTTTCAACGCTCATAAAATTGGACAAAAACTGCCGAAAATTCCATTTGGTCAACGTTGTAAATATTAAAGACTTTAATCTATCGATATCAGTCGTAATTTTAAGTTTATAACTATCGATAGAAAATTTTACAAAGGCTGAAAAAAACTATCCACTGGATAGCGCTATTCACCTTTCGAACAACTGGCCCCTGAATTCCAGGGAGGGTTTCCTTCTGTTAGATTCGTGACGTAGACTGCTATGACAACACAAATGTATTATTCAGGGTTTGTGATTTTGTATCTAAAGTGAAAAGTGCGCGTTTCAACGTTCGAGTCGTTGAGCTGGCGTCCTAGAATCTTAAGGTTCTTACTTCCAAGACGTGAAAGAATCTCGTTTTCGACATTAATATCTCGGTTAATTCGTTTTACAGACGAGAAAACTGGTGATATTGTCGTCGGACCAATGCCTGTAGTTACTTTACATGGGAATGCTGATGATAAGATGGAGTAAGTATGGCTTTTCGATTTCTGCATATAGCCCTTATCCCGTTTTTTATAAATACCCCGGAGACAATGTTACCTTATATATCCCAAAAATGATTTTCGCGGTACTACGGTGGTCCAGGCGTTAGTAAAAGCGCGTTTCAACGATTAGATGGTGGGTTCGATTCGCAGTACGGACATTACTTCCCAATGTGAATAGAGTCCGTAAACAACTTTGTCGAAAGTACTAGTCGCAGTTTTCTCTGGGCACTTCGATTTCTTACTATAGTGCTAGGAGAGTTGACGGGGAGGGGACTTGGGATAAGCAGATTAGGAAAATACTATCACAACGTTAAATATGCAAATAGACGTAGTAAATATCATATGATTTCAAAATTGTATGCGTCTTAGGGCTGTGCAGAATGCGCACCATAAACTGTAATATTTATCATTATTATTATTGATGCCTCCTAATAAGTTTTATTTTTCCTGAGAGAAACCATGCGACATAACTGCATCACTTTCTGCATTCTCCATTGTTATTTAATGTGTTTCTTGTCGCAGTGAAGAGTTCACCTTTTTCTTTATACAAATATTACCTTTGTGCTGCTATGGGTTATATATAACCTATACAACGTGTGTTCGGTCCTGGTTTGTTATGATGTGCCTGCGTATGTAAACGCCCGTTTACACGGGAGATTCTTGCTGCGATTGTTCTCCTTTTAGCGAAAAGTCGCAGCGAAAATCCCCCGTGGAAATGGGCCTTATTAGTTATTTCAATGTGCACCTCTGCACTTATTCTGAACAGTATGTACTGCATATTCTGCGTCTACCGGTATACTGTGATTCATTATGTAAACTTAGTATTCTAAGTGGTTCGCGAATTCTTTCCATCTTCTACTGTGTTCATGCAATGTATTCATTATCGTATATGTGTTCTTAGTTTTGGCGCGGCTTTACTGCCTGGTGAAGGTGCAGCAATGGCAAACTATGTGAAAGCTGGTAAACGGATTCCCCGACGAGGTGAAATTGGTCTAACCAGCAACGAAATCTCATCGTTTGAGGATCAAGGTTATGTAATGAGTGGTAGTCGACATCGTCGTATGGAAGCTGTGCGTATACGGAAAGAAAATCAAATATACAGCGCTGATGAAAAGTATGTAAGATTTTGCGAGCTTGCATGCACATATCCAGGTTACTCAACTTTATGTTTTCGTGGCTGCGTGAAATATAACAGTATGTGCATTTGTTCATATATTAGCGAGGATCAGATTTGGCTTTTGCCCCTGCTACAACTACAGTACCTCTCACTGGCGAAGCTCGTGTTTGGTTGGTTGATAAAGTAAATGAGACGTATCTCATTGACTAGTCGTTGTGGTACTGGTTAAGTCAAATCTGAGCTGCGCTAATAGCTGCATTTCCTAAGCCAGCACAGTCTATTGACAGTATTATGAATCGTATCGGTATAATACTGATGATCGCCATCACTTCTTCATTGCAGACGAGCGTTGGCTATGTTCAACTATGAAGAAAGATCGAAAAGAGAAACGAAGATTTTGTCAGATTTCCGAGAACTTGTTCACAAGAAGATCAATAAACAAAAGACGTAGTATTTTAAGGAAGCAATAACGAGTCTGTAGCATGCAGCGACCACATGCGTGTTTAAGGGTGTACGTAAATGCCACAAGATTCTTCATACAAGTTCTGCATTAACCAATCGGACAATCACTTATCCCTCTTTGTACTCCTTGCTCGTCCAGTAGCTGCGTGGCGTTTTGCGTACTATATGTCATGCGCAGTAGCTTAGACCGTGAGCAAGGAAGAAAAGTATAGACTTAGAGTAACACAACTAAGCTTTTAACCACTTCATATACTGGGTGTATTATGACTGTTTTCTAGGGTGCTGCAATTACCTTTAGGAATTTCTCTTGCTTGCTTTCAGATCAGATTTTTATCAGCCCTTATGTTTGCCGAGAATATGATTGAGCCGTACCATCTTAGCTCTTTTGACTGCCTTATCTGTCGGCAATGCAATTTTATCACTCCTCGAAATCGATCATCACATGAATTTAATTTTTATTAGTCTAATCAAAAAAAACAAATACACTATTCTACAATTTCAAATTATTGTGCTAATAAATATATTGACATAACTATTTCTAGCCGTTCATCTACCGAGCATAATTTTGTAGCTTGACAGAGCTCACGCAAAACAACGCTGACGTCTAACTTTGAACTTTGAAATTTTCTAAATTCACCTCGAACCATTGGGTGAATGTAGAATTGCGCTGCTGTTCGTCACTTTGTTGTGATGATTGAACTGGTGGTTCCCTCTTGTTTTCAATGTGGTCGCTATACATTTCACTGAATTGAGGTAACTTCTCCTCACAATTTAAAGGTTTTTCAGGTTGTGACATCAAATGTTTTCTGCTTGGTACCTTGTTCTTATTTTCATCGTGATGTTCAATAAAGATATCAACCTCATTTTCGAGCCATTGAGAAAACTGAACGCCTTCCTTTGTCGGATCATTGGCAAACCACGTTTTGATGTCAACATCTATATTATCTGTTGACTTCCTAAGTATTTTAGGAAAAGGAAACAGTTGGTCGTAATTGTTATAATTTTGTTCTATCCCATAAAGTTCGTTTCTTATTGAGCCGGGATTTATAACCGATTTATCTTTGCAAAACGCTGCGTGCGTATCTTCCAGCATATTTCTCTCTCCTTCCTCAGCTGCCTTTCCTATGTTTTCCGTAACCTTGAGTGTATCATCTTCATCTTTATCACTATCCCAGAGCGCTTCTGAAATGTTTACAAAGAAAAAGATTTCAGATTTTCGTGCAAGAACATATTCGCAAAGGCATGTATGAATACAGAGAAAAATGTCAGGAAGTAACCCAACTTGGTTGAATGTTCTGGCTATGGTTGTAGTAAACTCATACTTTTTGGCTTACTGAGGAGCGTGTTACATAGGTAGTAAAATGACCTACGTACTTCGTTCACAAAACGTTTCATTGTTAAGCGACTGCATTGGTGTGGAGAAGGCAGTAATATGTTTCTATTTTCAAACACATGCTAAATTCTTAAACATGCTCTTTTTCATTTGCATCACAGTTAGTAATAACATGTACTATATTGGGAGAGGCAAAAGAGAAACACATAAATCACTCCACTTGAACAGGCAGCAAAATTACATCTATTCTAGCCAGTGACGCACCTTGGCCATTGTTTCAGACCCTCCATACTGCAAAGTAAAAAGAGCCTGTGGCTTGTTGTCTCCCCCCTCCTAATAATTTTCCCATGACTAACAGGAAACGTAAAGTTTGAAAACAACAAACAACAACAAAAAACAGCAATGAATCAGTGTAATAGAGCTATTCTAATTGGAATATATGCTGAGTATATGACTGAGTAACAATAGTGATTCTATTGAGGCAGAGAGATTTTCATTCTTTTAAAACAGGTATTCTGTTTTAGTTCTGTAATTTTGACTTGTTGAGTTTTTCTGTTAAATTGTACCAATTTGTTAAAACCGTTTAAAAAGCAACAGGTAAAGTTAATTACATTTCTGGAGCTCTGACAAGCTTAAGATTGCAAAATTTTCCGATAGATGTTCCGACAGGTTTCCCTGTAGGAAGCTCTGCCTTTGGTCACTGCAATTAAAAATTGCTTAGCAGTCCCTGACCCTGTTTGCAAGATGATTTTACTGATCCAATGCAGGGTGAGTCCCTTAATGGGTTCAACTTGACAGAGATACTAACCATATTCACTATGTGAGTAGATGATTGTTTCCACAGGTGATACGACAGGAACTTTGAACGATGATATCTTGTCATCTACACTAATTTCATGTTGTTTCACTTTTCTATTTTTGTCCACAAGAAATTGATTTATTCTAGTTTGTTTCATTGAACATGTTTTATTTGTAAAAAAATTAGATTCAAAAATGAATGGTTCGAGTATTCTGGTGGGATACGTTTTAAAGTGGGGTTTCTTTGGTCTAGTTGTAATACGTCGTTTTTTGCTGCATGTTGTTTCTGCCTTTGTTGTCAACCATTTCCCACACACTTCTTTTTTTCCTTTCCTTTTTAAGTTGAAAGCATTCATTTTTATGATTCAAGTACTTCACCTTGGTTTTCTCACTAGTAAAAAGAAAAGGTGAGCGTTCATAGTAAGTAACGTTATTAACCTAATTTTAAAAATATGAAAATAAGACAAAATGCACCCCACAGTGCAGTGAGTGCACCCAACTTTATTATTTTACTCTGCCTGATAATTAGAATAGTTTTATTCTGCGACTTGGCTTTGACCCCAAACAAGGTACTCAAAAGAGCTGGGTTTTAGAGAATTTTGGTACAATTCAGGTAGGGCTACCTGCTTGCCTACTTGTCTTGAAGATTCTCATCTCCATCTATTTTGTATCAAAGTTTGGAAAAATTGCAAAAATTTCGTGCAAAATGTGGAATATTACCTTTTTTCATTATCAAAGCCACGTATCATCAATACAATAAGACATATTATGCAAAATTTTATTAGATCAATGTATCAAATTCAAACGAGGAAAATTTAATTTAAATCTGCCGCCACCATCATCTACCTAAAGTTCCTCCAAGATGTTACCACTGACCAAGCCTGGCAGGCGCATATTTACTATTATCAATCATTATCAATCAG
>JAODVM010322792.1:0-11592 GCA_025400095.1 Phenganax marumi
AACATTAATAGTACTTCATTCCAAAGTTTACCTTTAAGACGTTGCAGTCTATTACGACAATACATAAAATTGTGGTGCGATACAATCCTTGATCAATATAGTTCTATGGTAACACCCATATTGTCAGTATTTTTGTCTGTTGTTTTGATTCCAGCAACGCTGGGTAGTATTGATTGAATATGCCTGCACAATGGCTAGGTTACTTTTAAATATCCACACAATGGCTGGGTTCAATTTGAATACCTGCACAACGACAATGTATGAATGTCCGATCAAGGCCGACCAGCGCAAGCAACAATGGCTCCTGTTTGTCTGAGTTTTTGAGATATGTGGCCCCACGTATAGTGTACGACAACACGTCAACGCAGGCAAGTTTGCCTCAATGTAGTATGTACGCTCTAATATCTGACTCTGATCGAATTGTTCGACCACAGTAGACAATGAGCGATAGAAATAGAAAATGAAAACAAAGCAAAGAAACAAGGCACTCACCTTCACTTTCGACCACAAAATTCGCCTCGAAATTCGTAATAGAAACTAGAATGTCAGTAATCTTCATATTCGTAAACAACACACATGCTGCATGTGTGTCACGGCTATTTTCGAAAGTTATGTCAAACCCAGAATCGTCATTTGTTCGTTTCGTCGACCATTGCCGAAGATTGCATGACATTTAGCCAATAAATTAGACGGACATTTTTCAGTCTCTTACATTGTGGTTAGCCGCTCAGCGGCTACCCACAAAAAAATGAGTTTTACCCCACAAGATAAAAAGCCATTTTGATCAAGCACAACATTGTTATGTTTGTAAACAAGGATTTACTGAGATAGAAAAAGTAAGAGATCATTGTCATTTTTCTGGTAGATTTAGAGGGGCTGCTTATAGGAAATGTAATCTTTTAATGAGAAAGCCTAATTTTACACCCATCATCATACACAATTTAGAAGGTTACGATGCTCATTTATTTATCAAAGTCTTTTCTAAATTAGAACACAATCTCAATTGTATAGCTAAAACAGAAGAGCGTTATATTAGTTTTTCTAAACAGATTACGGTCGATGAATTTATTGATCCAAAAACACAAGAAATGAAACAAGTGAAACATAAACTTAGATTCATTGATAGTTTTAAATTTCTACCCGATTCTTTAGCGAATTTGACTGAAAACTTAGAACAGACTCCAAATTTAGACCATTACTTTAAACCTAAGCTCGAACCTCATTTAAACTTATTAAGATGCAAGGGAGTTTTTCCTTACGATTACATGGATTCTTTTGAAAAATTACAACAAACTTATCTTCCAAGACGAGGCCAATTTTATTATAAACTCCAAAAAACTGGTATTTCTATTGTGGACTGTATTTATGCAAGAAAGATATGGCGCCTATTTCATATTCAGAGTTTGTCTGAATATCAAGATCTCTATCAAAAAGTGGATGAATTCTTATTAGCTGATGTGTTTGAAACTTTTTGTTGTGTTTGTTTAGAATATTATCAGTTGGATCCTAGTTGGTATTTTACACCACCAGAACTAGCATGGGATGCCATGTTAAAAATGACCGAGGTTCAATTAGAACTTCTTCATGATCAAGATATGTTTATGATGTTTGAAGCAGGTATAAGAGGAGGACAATCGCTGGTGGCTCAAAGAAAGTCTACAGCTAATAGTATGTACATGTCAAACTACGATCCATCAAAACCATCGATTTTTATTAAAAATCTCGATATTAATAATCAATACGGCTAGTCCTTGTATCGACCTCTACCCACTCATGGATTTAGCTCGATGGCTAAAAAGCAAATTTTAAATTGGATATCGACTCCTTGTGTTCTTAAAGTCGACCTAGAAATACCAAAAGCTCTTCATGATTATTTCAACGATCTTGCTTTAGCACCAGAAAAATCAAAGACAAAAAAAAAGCTAATGTCGATCATGATGAAGAAAAAAGATTATGTGGTCTATTATAAAACATTAAAGTTTTATGATGATCATGGGATTTTGATTACAGCTATTCATCAAGGAATTTGTTTTAATGAGTCTCCCTGGTTGAAGCCCTATATCGAAAAAAAAAACTAGGTTGAGACAGCAAGATAAAAATAAATTTGATAAAGATTTTTTCAAACTCATGAATAATGCTGTCTACGGAAAAACGATCAAAAATAAAAAAAATATTGTAACATAAAATTTGTTAACAAAGCACAAGAAAAAAAGACACAAAGACTTTTTAATTGTTCTCTGCTAAAAGAGGTGACACTATTTCACCCAGGATTTTTAGCCATTTGTCTGTTTAAAAAGAAAGTAGTACTAGATAAACTATTTACATTGGCATGATTGTACTAGATACTTCTAAACAACTTTTATTCGAGTTTCACTATGACTACATGAAACCAAAATATAAACAAAAAGCTTGAATACTTTACACCGATACAGATAGTATTTTCTACAAAATCGAAACAGACGACTTTTATAGAGGACTGAATAGAAAAGTACTAGGCATGATGAAGGACAAATCCCATGGAAAAGAAATTTAAACGTTTATTGGTATTTGCGCCAAATCGTATTGTTTTACTATTAATGGAGCTTCTACTAAAAAGTGTAAAGGAATAAAAAGATCGATCATTCACAAGGAACTTTCTTTTGAAGATTATGAATATGCTTTGGACACTTTTGCCAATGTCTATAGAATGATGAACATTATAAGATCACATTCTCATAAACTCTATTCAGAAGTTGTTGAGAAAGTAGCTCTCAACACCATTGATAATAAACGATATATTTTAGAAGACAACGTTCATACCTTGGCGCATGGTCACACTAGAATTAAACAGCTGGAACAACAATAAAAAAAAATGCTTAGCTTTTAAAAGTTAGGCATTTTAAACAATGTATGATATGAGTTTACCAGCACCCACTCCTAGTCCTAAAAGTCCTTCGGAGTACTTTAGATATTGTTTCATTTTGTTGGAGGGTTGATAGTAGTCTTTAAGTCTAGGTTCTGGAGTCCTTTTTTCTCTTTTAATTTGACCTAATAGGACTAGCGCTTTACTGGTTTCATCAATGTCTTTTTCTGCTTCTTTTCATTATTTTCATACAAAGTCTGTTTTTCTTTTCGTGTTTGTTCTTGTTCAAACCACGCTTGTTTATCCAAAGCCAATTGCTCCATAGCCAAATTATGACGATGAATCTCCTCCTGATAACCCGAATGATTAAATTGTCTAAACATAAATCCAGCCTCAGCAAAAGCAATGGCGTTAAAGAGGCCAAAACCTAATTGTCCGATTCCACTAGCCTTTTTATTTAAGATAGTTTTTATCTTTTAGATAATCAATGAGTAACATGCTAATCATCACGACGATAATGAGTTTAATAGTATCTTTAAGTGTTTTTGTGGCAATGAGTTTTTGACCAATAATACTATTACTTGCAGTACTAACACCAACAGCGACCCCCATTGTTAAAGCCAAACTATAAAGTTCATGGAGTATTTTCTGTTTTGTTTCTTCGCCCATTTATTATCTATAAAAAACTGTTCCTTTCTAGTCAAAGGTGTCTAATTTAACTTCGAGTTTTGGTTTTAGAGTAGAACTTGATGGTGTTTTTTTCTCAAGTTTAGACTCCATTTTAAGGGTTCTGAATCAAGCTCTCTTTAATCATTTCTTATTTGGGTTTTAAACGAGATCAAGTGGAGGAGTCTAGTGTTTCAAATCTAGTTTCTTTAGATTTAGCTTCGTTGCTAAAAAAAGTACCAAACAACTCCAAGACCAACAAGAATAACAATCTAATGATAATTGGACTTTAACATACTGAGTTGACTCATTGTTTTTGTTGAAATTGTCTCGGCTTTTTGATCTTCAATAATTTTTTTTAGCTTCTTTTGCTTTTTTAGAAGCTTCTGCTAGTCGTTTCCCTGCTTCTACATTTTTAGAGTCTTTGGGTTTGTCTTTGACTTGTTTGTGACGACTTCTGTCATTGATTCACTCATTTACTTATAACAAAAACTAGTACTCTGTATAGACCATGAGTTCCAAAATGAATGTGTTGTTATAGTTTTCGTTCGATGTTTTTTTGGATTTGAATATGAAACAAGACAACTTGCTTGATGTTGGACACCAGATCGGATAGATAAAATGAAGTACCGAGTAGAAATATTTGTTCACTATTAAACGATCCTTGTATTTGTTCATTTACTTTTACATTGTTCATATCTTGTTCAACGACCTCGTTTTGTATTTTTGTTCCATCCTTCATGAGTGTATTGATGCTATATTTTACAACAAGACTTGAAATTGTATTATCAAAGTCGAATATATGTTGGAATAGAGTAATTTTTGTTTTTCGATTTAAGTTTGCTAAATAGGTGGAAGAGGTGACGGGTGGAATCCACTATTAAGAGGGTTTGTTGATGGTTTTATCCATGTCGTGCTTGATATACTTTTATAGGAGAAATAGTAGATGAAAGTGTCTCTTTTAACATTTACCTTCTTTTCCAACTCGTTCATTTGATTTTGCAACAAAAGTAGACTTGGTTTTATTAGTTCTATTTTATTCAAATTAGATTGAATGTCGTCTTTTAGATCTTGAATCTTTTCTTCACTCGTGTTCTTTGTAGTATAGGCAAAATGTGTTGTCATTTTATTTTTGTTATTTTACAAAAGAATATTTAGCTAAAAAACCTCCAGCAAGTCCAGCTCCGCCAATCCAAACTACTTTTTTGACATGGTCGTCTGTAGAGTTTTTAAGAGCAATTTGTGCAGATTCCTCCACCATAGTTTCTACATTTTTGTTTGTGCAGGACTCAAGCCAAAACTTTTAGAAGAACCATAGTGACCAAGATCTTAAAGAGCTGAAGAGGCGTCCTTAGAGTCATGCTCTATTTTATGTTTAGGTTTACGTTTAGTGTCAAGGTCTATTTTAGCTTTAGGTTTAGATTCAAGCTCTAGTTCAGGTTTAGGTTTAGATTCAAGCTCTAGTTTAGGTTTAGGTTTAGATTCGAGCTCTAGTTTAGGTTTAGGTTTAGATTCAAGCTCTAGTTTAGTTTAGGTTTTGATTCAAGCTCTAATTTAGGTTTAGGTTTTAGTTTAGATTCATGGTCTTTTTTTGGTTTGTCGACTACTTTGTTGACATCTTCATTTTTTCCAAACTTCATTTTTATAGTGGCTAAAGTTAAAATGTTGTTGAATCCTGAAATGGGTTTTTCTAGAATAATCATTCGACTTGGGACTAGAATGACACCAGGACTAATGGCTGTATCTAATTTGACATGAGTTTGTTTGATGGTAAGTCTCATATCAGAAATAGTTTTTGTTGGATCATCTTGTAAAATAGTATCTTCAACGAGTTGATGAAAGACATCTTGTGTTTGGCTACTCTTCATTCCTTGACCAACAATACTCCACCTCGTTTTAGCTTCTGCACCTGGTACACAATAGACAAAAGACTCTGTAGATTGTTGAAATAATTTTTGTCCTAGTTTTGTAAGTCCATTACTCGATTTCTTAATAAAAGCCTTCCAATCATCAGGATGATTGTTTAACATTTTGTAGTTATTTAAATGGTTTAATGACTTCAACCCCATATGACTTTGCACCCTATTTTCGATGCTAGCATCGAGATAGTGTTTGAGTTGATCCTGGTTCTTATACTTTTGATGGACTTAAAACAGAATTAGCAAAACATAATTTTGATATTAAAAAAAAACCCTTTTCTCATAAAATAACGCTCATGAATAAAAATTTAAATGTTGTCGATCTAGTTTGAGTAGGAGTTTTATTAGGATTTGATGCATTTACAAAAATACAACCTAGTCGATGGGTGACGTCTAAATATGAAGCTAATTTGTATTATGGGTTAAAGTTTATTAAAATAAACTGTGATATTGTTGATAAGTCTAAAAATTTAGACGAAACAGGAAAAAGATCCTCTTTCATCGTGAGTTTACCTATTACGAGTGAACAATATCTATTTGGTAGTGTTGTAAGATATTCAGGTGTAGAAAGTCAAATAGCACTCAAAAATGGAGCTTGGAATAAACTCAAATTTTCTATCGAGACCAATAAAGCTCAAACTTTTGATGATGCCACTGTACTATTAGAACTTAAAATATAGAAAGAAAAACGACTAAACGATGAAAAACGAGTTCTGATTTAGAATTAGAACAAACTTTAAGAGACATTTACTACGATCCTTCACGAAGGTATAAAACGTTGGAGTCTTTGTTTGAAAAGGCAAAAGAAGAACTATTGAAAATGGGTTCCAATCTAAAACTAACCAAAGCTAATGGTAGACATTGGCTTCAAGCTGAAGACACTTATACTAGATGTCAACGATCTATAAAAAACTTTCCATTTTCTAAAACATACGTTGAAAATTTAGGACAACAACTACAAATGGATCTTGTGGATATGAGTAGTTTAGCAGAACATAATCGGGGATTTCATTGGATCCTAACCTGTGTTGAAATATTGTCGAGATTTGCTTTCACAATCCCTGTTAAAAGAAAAGATGGAGCTCATGTTTCAAAAGCAACAAAACTTGTACTAGACAACTTCAAAGAGCATTATCAAAAGTATCCAGACGTCATTCAATTTGACGAAGGGTTGGAGTTTCTAAATGTACTAGTCAAATCTTTGATCCACGATTTAGACGTTCATTGGCTTATGACAGAACCTGGCTATTTAAGAGGAAGACGACAAAAAGTGACTCCTGTAGCAGGAAAAAGACCCAAGGAACTTTACGAAAGAAGAGGGAAAAAAGCCGCCATTGTCGAACAATTTAATAAAACGTTGAAGAATCTAATGTGGAAATACTTTCATCACAAACAAACAAAAACATGGCTCAATGTTTTAGACAAGCTTACCGACAACTAAAATAATTTGGTGCATAGAATGATCAGAATGAAACCTAGTCTTGTCGATGAAACAAACGCAGAACATGTGTGGATGACGCTTTATGAAGATTGGACAGGAGACTTTCCAAAACCAAAATGTCATGTTAGACAAAAAGTAAGAGTCGCTCATTATAAAATAACAACAAAAGCATTGAAAGAGGATGGGAACCTAGTTTTGGAGAAGAAATTTACACCATTAGTAAAGTCTATAGAAATAACCCTAACATGTATGAAATAATGTCAGACGATGGGCCTCTATTAGGACGATTTTATGAAGCTGAGCTCTATCCAGTTGTTATTAAATAAATGAACTTAGAAGACTTTGATAAATATGAAGATGCAAAAGAAACCATCATATAAGATACACTAAATAAACAAGAAGACGACCTTTATGAGGATGCCATCGATCAAGAACTAGAAACGAGTTTATTAGAAGACCAAGACTTCGATTATGAAACATTTGAAGAAACAAGAGATGACGACGACATAAATGAGTACAATCATAAAGAAGTAAGTCATCTACTCAATCCAAGTAAAGAAGAATTAGAAGACACATTTAAAAAATATTTCTCAAGGAACTCATCGGACTCGATGTTGACGAAGATGACAGAACTGCCTCAAGAAACTTAATTAAAGAACTTAAGTTAAAAACAAATGAAGACAACAAAATCGTAGGCATGGATTTTAAAGGAAAAACAATCATTAATATTGTTTATGATGATGCAACGTATTCGAATGCCCCAATCTTAAAACGTTTCTGGATGAATTTAATACGTTAGTCAAAGAAGCTAAAACAGAATATGAACAAACGTTTAAATCACAAGTTTCAGAAGAAATAGAATTACAACCTTTGGATAAAAGATCTAGTTTTGAAGATAGACTCGAAGCTGCAGCTGCAGAAGATTAAATTATTCGTGATATTAAAAATAAAACTAAAGATCAAATTGAAGAAAAAATAACACACATAGAAACTCGACTGGATAAAAAATTGTTTAAAGATCAACTTGAAATTGAGCGAATCAATGGCATTATTAGACCACAAGAAGAAACATTGAAAGAGAAGCTCGAAGGACTATCGATTGAAAAAGATCATTGGCGAAGAGAACTCAATGTAGCAGAAAGTCCACAAAGAGCTGGATTCTGTCGTTCTGTCCTCGATATGATTAAACTGTCTGAAGATCAAATAAAATTACAACAAGGGAATCGGGTCGTTCTTCGAGAAACAATTGAAATCTTAGAAGATCTTATATATAACAGCGATCTTACCCAATTCGGGTGATTTAAAAGATTTGTTAAAAATAATTTATTGGGACTAGGAAGTACGGCTATAAGTGTTTTGATAGGTCTTGGAAGTTTCGTATTTATGATCATTAAAAGTAGTCGAAGCATGATTCAAGGCATAAAAAAGGGTTGGATCAAGTAAAACAAAAAATTGAACATTATAGAGATAATCCATTGGCTCAAATTTTAGCTCATTCAATTGGGCTAGGAGCTGGTAGTGTCAATTTGTTGTCAAAGAATCTTTGGATCGTGCCTCCAATTATTGTGGTCCTGATTTATCTTGTTCTATTTTTTAAAAAATAATTTTAAATAACGACATTAGAGAAGCAAACTAAAATAGAACAAACTAAAAAGATCGTTTTCATCATCGTTCTTCTATATCATGTTTTTTTGTACAAAATAAATGGTAAAGATTATGACGATGATAAAAAAAATTTTAATGTTTTACTACTTTAAATGTATAGTATTTTAGCTGCTCCAACAAAAACAACGACAGAAGAGGCTAGCCTAAACAACGTAAGATGTTTAGCTAAAAAATTAAAATTAGACATTGTAGAAAAAAAATTGAAAATAAAAGGTCATCCAAGAAATCTACACTATTTACATCTTATACAATTCACTTAAAGAAATGACGGTCGAGGAAAAGGATAAAAAAGACGTAATTTTTTCGCTAAATATGATAGAAAAGGAGCTTCGAAACATAAAAATCATCGTCGATAACGATCCGATTTACAACGAGGGTATGTTGTCCTTGAAGACCTCCACAAGATTCATGGGACAAATTATGACATTTACAACTCGCTAGGTACACCCTTTCTTGGTGCCATTGCACTAGCCGTAGGGATGGACCGATTTTTTGCATACTATAGAAAACAAGTTGAAAAAAATGATAATGTTAGCAACAACTTTATCAATAACAGACTTAAGGCAATAAGAAGTTCAGTCGATGAGATACCCAACTTTTCTTTTTGAACATTAGTAATAGTTTGACTCATTTATTTTATAATGAGAAAAAGGATGATGAGTAGAAGAAGGATGACTAACCATGGACTTTTGACAAAAAAATAAAATAGTTGAATTGTTTATAAACCTTTTCTTAAGATCTTGAATAGGTTTCTTCATTTATTTTAATAGGATAATAATAATAATAATAATACGAAGAAGAATTAGACTGTTGAAATGTTTCTCCCATAGTCTCCATGGAGCATAAGAACCAACATTGATTCCTTTTCTAGTAGATTGGAGAAAGTGTCTACGACAATATTGGGAGTAACTTACAAATGGATGCTAAAAGCACCAAAAGACTTAAATCCACAATCAAAATCCTATATTCCAAGTATATTTACTGAGTACTTTGCAGCAATAGAGGGCATCAACGAGGATCTTTACTGGTTAGACTATGTTCAATTAAAAAATACTTTAATATTTCTTTATGAAATGATAGATAATATTCTAAACAATGTCGATCCACATCATATCAAAAACAATCCTTTTGGTTTGAGTAAAAAAGGCATTGAGACACTCATAGACTTTAAAATAAACTTAAAGGAGCAACTTTTTAAACTCAATCTCAACGTGTTGAAGCTTTTGTTAAACAACTTTAATATGATTCTAAACCTTTAAAAAAAAATTACAGATAATTTCTTAAAGTACATATTGTCTATTTCAAATTACATCAAAAGCAGTGAGACTAAAAAAACTAAAAGTCAATATGACTACTTCAAAAAAAGAAGAAAATAGAAGTAAAAGAAACGACTCAGCTACCCAGTTTAGTCGCAAGTAATACTAGAAACACAGAGGATAAAAAAATTTTCAGCTTCAATGAAAAACTCGACTACTCCTTTAGTTTCTTCACTGAGACAATGTTTTTGAAGACAATTCATTTATAGAATGGTGCAAGACAGAATGTTACTCCTTTACTATCGCCATCGGTCTCGTACAAGCAGTACAAACCATAATTCATGTTATGGAACACTTTTTTAGTTTCTTCAATGTTTTATTGGAAAAAGTAATAACAGAGATGTCCATAATGTCTCCACCTTGGACTATGCTTCATCAACTTAAAGAGATTGTAATTCATATACATGAAGGATTAAAAGAGTTGAGTCAAGATATTGGAAAAAATGGTGGACATTTTATTACAGACATATTCTGGTTTGTGCATGGAATAGTAATATGGGTCTTCATCCTTATACAAAGTATTTGAGGATTTCTATGGTGGCTTCTACAACCAGAATCAGAATCAGAACCAACGCCAAGTTCAAAACCAGAACCAGACCCAGAACCAAATCCAGAATCAGAAACAAAAGAAAAAAAGAAAAAATATTTGATTTGGAGAATACTACTCAATCTCTTAAAATCAATCCTTACTAACATGTTATACCTTTTTGTAAAGTTCATCTATTGGATTGTTATCGGTTTGATTCTACTCATCATAGAAGCAGCCAAAGGTAGTCAAAGTTTAACTATTTTACATGATTGCGCCGCTAGTACTAGTGTAAAAAAGAGAACCTCTGAACTTATAAATTTAGCTTTTAGTGCAAGACATTTTGGACTAAGCGTCATCGTGATTATGGAACAATTAATGAGTATTGCAAAACCTTTTTGAGACAATATCAGTCGTTTGGTAAGTTTTTATAACCCTTGTAAAAAACACATAGAGCTCATTTGTGACGACTACTTGGCTGAGATCTCAAAAGAACGACAAGAAATTAAACGCTACTTGAGACAAAACAAATGGAGTAAATTAGAAATTTTGTTGGTCTACCCTTACGATTACCACGTCAGCTAACAAAAAAGGGCGTGGCACTTTCGGGTCAATTCTAAAGTAGAAGATTATATTATGAAAAAGTGGGCAGGGTCACCCTAAAAATGAAATTTGGCAAATCCAAGATGGGGCTCAAGTTTAAGAATGTATTACGAAAAACACCCGATTAGCTCATTTGCATAAATTGCAGGGGAGGGCTAGGGGCGTTTAACTCCAATTGGGGGTATTTTTGGGAAAATCCAAGATGGCCCCAAAGTATGAGATTGTATTATGAAAAAACTTCAAAAAGTAGAAGTTTTTGGATGTTTTTTCTTGGTAAAAAGCACGTCTGTAATAGTAATTACTAGTAAATCGAAAAAAGTGGCTTTTTAAATGAGATTTGAATTTGGATGATTTTTTTGAAAAATCGTTGCAATAGTAATTACTAGTAATTGGGATTCCTTTTGCATTTTTGTAAAATAGGGCGATTTCCAGGAATTTTTGGTAAATTCCTGGAAATTGTAATAGAAATTACTAGTAAATTGTGCTCATTAAATGGACTCTATACGCTAAAGCAAAGCATCATGGTAGTTTAGTTACCTCCGTAGAATTTTGCATCATGGCGACTGTTTTCTTTTCGCACGGGGGTGTGAAAAGATATGGAAATTACTCGAGTA
>JAODVM010322902.1:0-11592 GCA_025400095.1 Phenganax marumi
AACGAGTTTCAAATTGTGGTTAAAGTA
This sequence comes from Phenganax marumi, assembly GCA_025400095.1. Lineage (NCBI taxonomy): Eukaryota > Metazoa > Cnidaria > Anthozoa > Malacalcyonacea > Clavulariidae > Phenganax > Phenganax marumi. Next base: position 28 of record JAODVM010322902.1, read on the forward strand.
TTACACTAACCCGGGGTTAAGCTAACCCAGCTTTGAACAACCGGCCCCTGTTGTTATAATTTCAATGCCTGAACCGTGCCAAGTGTACGGTTGTGTAAACTATTGACAGGGCTACAACACCTTCATTGCATACACAAGATTTTTCACTCTTGGGAATTTGAAGTACTTTCTTATAGCAAAAACTACACAAAAAATTCTGCAAAATTATGTACAATTATGTAACAGTACGTAGCTTAGTGTCGTGCACAGGCATTGAAATTGTAGCAATAAGCTACTGCCTAAAGTCTTCTTTTTTATGCACCCTGTAGTAATTAATTTCTTGGTTGGTGACCTAGCGGGGTAGACTCTTCATAAATCCAACATCTTTACATCACTGAACATGTTTGTTTTAGTTTAAGCCCTGAACTGGCTAGTCGTCCCTCCCCCATGCACCATGGTTGTTTATTTTACTCTGTCTATCACCAGACAATTGACTTTCTATGATGAAACACTTGCTTGTTAATAGGTTAATACTTATAATATTAATACTAATAATATTAATACTAATAATATTAATAATATTATTACTAATAATAATTATTAATGATAATATTAATAATATTATTAATACAATTAATATTAATACTAATATTAATAATAGTATAATACTTGGCACAATGGAGAGCAGTGTAAGTAGCTGATACACATACCAAGTAGCAACATCGATGTTGACTTGCAGCCTAAATAGAAACAAAATATCTGTTTCATTTTGTTTCTTATAAGATTTAAATGGTTTTGACAAAATGTGAGCCAGATGATATTATAATCAGAAAACTGCATGAGACCCCTGTCACAAAGATGAAAATACAAGTACAACCACTGAGATACATAATGCCCAACAAAAATACTGACACTAACATGCTTCTACTTAAGTAACTATTCACAGGCAAAATAATTAACTTACTAATATTGCAATATAGCATCTCCAATCAAAAGGCAACGGGCCCTCAGCTCGCATTAAATAGAAATGAGTGTTGAGAAAACATTCGAGATATTGCGGGTGGTAGCCCATTAACCAATGAACATGAGTAAGTCGGCCACTAGCGAGAAATGACTCCACCAAGAGGCTGTCTGTATCATCTTTAATGCCAGTCAGTGGAACTACCTGGAGATTATGAATCTCATGAGAAAACTTAGTAGATCAAAAGTGTTTAAATTTTGCTCCTAGTTTAGGGTCTTACTTTGTTCAACATCTGGTAATTCTGCAAGTCAAGGCAAGGCTCTAGCATTTTAATGAGTTAACAAGAGAAATTATCAAATAATTTGTTAACCACTGAGATGCAACAGTCACATCTTGATGAGTAAAATTATCTGTGTTAAACAGAATAAAACAGGTTGGGTACAGTGAGACAAAAGGCCACTTTGTGGCAGTGGCGTAGCAAGAAATTTCTTGAGGAAAGGCAAGGGTTTAGAATTTCCGACAAAAGGGTGTGGCTTTAAATGAATGGGTGGAGGGCGGCATCAAATATGTTGCCTCTTAAAATAGCATATCAAAATCAACACTCCTTTAATGAGAAAAGAATATTAATATATTTGTTCTATGAATGTATGTTATATTTGTGGTAGTACTTTGCCGTTCGTGATCGTCCGATTCTCCGACAAGTGTCAAAATTTTCCGACAAACTACATCACAAACCTCCAGTGGGGGGGGGGGGCGGTCACCCGGTGTCCCCCCCCTAGCTACGCCACTGCTTTGTGGATTTATACAAGTACAGACAATGGCAAAGCCAGAAACAGAAAATATACAAATTCCACACAGGAGCTCAAGTAGAATCGAATTAATGCAATGCATTCACAATTTGTCAACATCATTCATATGATGTATAAAACAGATTATTCTAAAATGTTCAGATGAGAAAAGTACTGCATATCTGTTTGAATAGCAATACCATATTGAATTCTGTCTGACCTTCGGGTATTGTTTACACAGGTAAATGAAGGTCAAGGGTTTATAAAAACCATGACAGTTGGTGTCCTTCAAAAACAACTCAAAAAAACACCCAGAGAAAGAAAAATAATTCAAAGTAATATTATATAATAAAAGCATTCCAAAATTGTTGTGTATCTGGACAGTTCTGAAATGTACAAATAAGAAATAAGAGTGATATAGACAACAGCACAGCATGACCTTGGATGTAGTGTCAACACTTGAAAAGTTAAAGCAATGTCCAAGGTTACATTTAAAACGAGAATCAATAGTGTTGTACAATGGGGGCAAAACTTAATGTATGAGGCTTTATATTAATAGAATATAACTTAGGGCCCCCTGGAGCACATGACATGATTGAGGTCTGTTTTATTAACAAGATATACTTTCAGATGGTTTTGCTAACTTATGTACCAAGATACAGTACAATAACAAAGTAAGGTACACTGAAGTGCATTTTCACTCCATGAGTTAACAAGAGAAAAATTGTCAGACAGTTTTGTTAATTGAGTAATTGACATGGTTTTTGTACATTTCTTGTTGGATATAAAGGCACATTGACAATGATCAATGCCTCCAATTTTTTATTTTACTTTGTCAAATGTGAGATGACTCTGCTTGTCAAGGTGAGACTCTTGCAATTAAATGGGTTGTCAGACTAATGCCACATAAACTCTCCATTAGAAAAAGACATGTTTAGTTCTGTACTTTGGCCTAAAGTCAACAAATGATATTATCTTGATCCCCAGTTCATAATCCAGCAAGCACTAATGATGACGTATTACTGTCCATGTCATGATTAATCTCAAAGGCTTACATTTAATCCCAGTTACCTCAGAATACAATGGCTCATAAATCCACAGCTACCTTTTGTAGTAAAAATGTAAATAAATGTGTAGATTTGACAACTAAAACTGTCAATAAACCCTTGAGTTCCCTAATTTGTTGTTTTCCTTTGTTTCAAACCAGATGATTTACTTGTCAAAGTGGGACTCGTGCATTCCTACTAGTCTCTTGCAAACTCAGCAGCAATGACACCAGTGCATTGTACTTTGTTATTTTATTCTTTCTAAAGCATCAGATCATGCCGCTTGTCAAGGAATGACTCAAGCACGCTTTAGACACTCAGATATCACGCAAGAACCAAATTAGCAGGCATCAGCCTATTCAGACTGTTTCCAATTAGCATTTTGAAATAAAATTTTAAAACAATTTAATTTAACAACAGAAAAACAAGCAACTTCTAATTTAAAAAAGAAATTGCTGTAAATATGCATTATGACATTTAAAAAATGTAATTAACTTATGGTGAATGACTGTGGCCAAGCAGAAATTTGAATGCAATAAAATGCAAAAAAATGCAAACAGACGCATTAAATCAACCCACTGAGTGAAAATGCACTTCACTGCAGTGCACCCAACTTTACTATTCACTCTAACAGCAGATGATTTTTCTTGTGAAGGTGAACTCAATTAGAGACTGAATGCTATAGAATAATTTTCAAAGGAAAATAACAGTTGCAAAAAGATAACCATGCCTATACCTGAAAACAATATGAACACCAGCACATATTGTTACAATTTCTATGAGACAGAGCAAGAGGCAAAAACATCTCATGATTAGTTGCAATTATTGTACCTTGTGTTCTAACAGATTACATAGTTTTATTTTGCAATAATTTGTGGTTACTACCACTTATGATTGGTATGACTGAAAAAATGTAACAGAGAGCCTTTTACATTTAGATAATGATCAATATCAGGAAATTAAAATTTTATGCTCTACGGATAGTTTCAAACTATTTTCTTTGAAAATCGAAACATCAAGTTTGATTTATCTTCAAATTAATACATAATTTACTGTGTAATAACCCAGGTTACACGATGTTCTTCTAAAATATTATGATTTTATTTGAACAAAAAGATTCTTATCAACTGAATATTGAATTTCACAGGTTACTATTTGCCTCTTTGATATCAGTTGGACACCAACCACAATTCATAGAAAAACCCAACGATTTCCTTGAAGTACAGAAATCTCACAGACCTTTTTCAAGCTGATGGGTTTTCCCAGGGAATCAGAGAGCCATGTGTCAATTATTGATGTAGACACAAAATTTTTGATATTATAATATTACATAACATTAAGGTAAAAAACTTTGATTAAAAGTTTTCTCTTGAATTCAATAGCATGTTTTTTTCTAATTCCACACAAACCTTTTTAAGAATTCATTGAAACATGCTACTGAATTGGAGAAATTGCCCGAGTTTTAGCAAAAGTTTACTAAACAGCTGCAGAATATTAGTTGACATGAAAAATACTTGCACAAATGATAATTTCCTATTTTCAGGCTACTTTTCGGGCATTTTTTTGCATTTTACTGACCTCCAATGAAGGAATGAACGATGAAGGGCCAACATAGACTCGTCTTGGTATTTTTTCGCCGAGTTCCTGTAGAAGAAAAAAACAATATTTCTTTTATAATGAAATCATGAAAGATGAGATGTGTCCAAGCATCGATTTAATCAAGCTACTCAAGATTAAAATATAGAGAAATAGTTTACTTTCCACTCACTTTCAACTCCTTTAAGAGTTTTGTACATTCAATTCGGACGTCTTCGAATGGGCAAACAGTCGCTAAACGCAGTATGATAGGCAAATACCCTTTCAAAATTTCGGATTGTCTGTCGTTTGCTAACTCCTTTGCTCGTTTGGAAAGTTTTTCCAAATGATGTTTTCGGCGTTGTAATTCCCTTGAAAGAACACCAGCGAGCGCAAAATCCATTACATCTGGCTCTTTTATATATTCTCCACCTTCTTTGAGCATTATTTCGTCGTATAACAACCTAGTTTAGTCAGAAACCGCGGGCAAATATCATAACTTCATGCACACAAAACCACCGCCATTCCCTACAAGCCGTGTCTAAAACTTTACACAATGCCGAAAATAATGTTTTTACCGTTTAACCAATCAAAGACGAGTTCATCCTCCTTACAGCCAATCAGCACTCATAAGTTTGTGGCATCACCAACACACCTCCAAACTTCCATATAAGGAACGACCAACATTTCTTGCATCAGACAAACTCTCAAAATAAAAGCGAAATTTTCATCGAAAATGAAACTATTTTTAACGATTTAACACTTTTAGAACATGCAAACACGTTATTTAGGATCAGCTTAATGCTATTTTCTTTGTACGTGACGTATTTTTGCAAAATTTAACGACACGCGGAAATTTGCTAGGCAAACCCACAGCCCGAAGATTGCATCATTGTAAAAAGGTCAACAATGTTAAACACTAAACGATGTACATAATATTGATGCGCATGGGTGACGCTTACACTTCCTACTCGGTTGGAAATCCAAAACGATCACTTATTGGGGTTTGTTGTATCGTACATGAACTTACTATCGTTTTATTCAAACTTTTAAAACTTTGTTAATTTTGATCCAAACTTTCGCGCTTTGCACGTGAATAAAAGGACGCTGGCACGTGCGATAAGTCAGGCGGGAAAGTGATAAAATGCAACAAATATTTTTCTTTGTAAATATATCCGGAATTTCACAAGATGTGAATGACGTCAAACGAAAGCGTTCCTGCCTCATTACACACCAGCAATAACCTGCAATTATGATCTTCAAAGACACTTCAGAATAATGTGCGTCTTTTCAATATAGCCATTGGATTTGGAGATATGATTCGGAAATGAGACCAAAACCTGTGTCTTATCTTTTTTCATGCTTTCCATGACATGGTCACGCGAACAAAATAACCAGCTACAGTATATTAAAAGTGCATCTACAATATGTATAAATACAAATAGAAATAAATAGTTATATAGAATTAAAAAAGACTACCTACCGGTAATAATTGCAAATGCGAAAAACACTACATGAAAAAGCTGAATGGATGAATCGAGTTATCGACTAAGCTTTGCTCTAGATAAGAAAAACGAACTCCACACAATCATACTTTGTATTTCTTCTTATTTCGGATGCTCTTTTTAGAGCAGTGATGATGAAATTTGTTCTTCTTGTCTAGTGAAAAGTTACTCGATAGCTGGAGTTATCCACCGCGTATAAGTTTATCGACTAGCTACCTGTTCGAAAAACAGGTTATAGAGAATTAACTCATCCGCCCTCATTAGCATAAAGTGCAATGAAAAAAAAAAAAGGCTGCGAATGCCAGTCGAGGTGATCGACTACCTAATTGTAAATCTAAGGAAATGCTCAGTCTAGAAAGTAACGCTTCAAAAAAATATGGCCTAACTGCGAACCAATGTTTCAGCAAGCAAACTAACACTAGAAATAACCTAATGTCGAAATTCGTTGAGAAACAATCTCGCATTCGAAAAAGAGAAAATCTCTTTTCGGGAAAAGTGTTTTCGTAGATAGGAAATGACGCGAAAATCTGAAACATTTCCGAAACAACGTTTCATATTTTGGCCAAGGCTAGACTTTATGTTAAAATCAAGGAAGTTTATTCAAAAGTAGGTTGCTTGTACGCGTCAGATTTTCCGCCACACTTGGCCCAATGGAATTCAAATTCCCGTTTCGTGATTTCCGCACCACGTTTTCTGGTCAGACCCGTTTCATCCAAGCTCAGCTCACACATGTCCAGGTCATCAGTACCAGCGACTAGGACAAGATTCACTCCAGTCGGGTGCATCTCCAACTGCCGGGCAATCCATTGTCCATCAAAATGCGCGAACCAATAGCCGCGTTTCTTGAAGTCTGCGTCTCGATATTCATCACCAGGCCTCACAAATGGCACACGGAAATACCGCTGCGGTCGTCTCGGTGGTAGCCTGGTGACTGGTTTAGTGATATTCACTTGATTTTCAGCTGTAATGTTATTAATAAGTTTAGGGTGGTTAAACTTAGGCTTCCTTCAGTAGTACTAGTGGATCATGACAGATGACTTTGGCAAGATCTCAAGGAAAAACAGTTAGGAGTCGATGGAACTGTCCAGTATAAATATAGTTAGTTTCATTTAAGTTTCCTCCTGTAGTAGCACTGGATCAATAAGAGATGACTCTTCCCGGATCTCTAGGAAGAATAGTTTTTACCAGGATAAACTATTAAAAATAACCATAGTTAGTCTAGTCAAACCTTGTTCCATAACCTCCTGAGGAGCTCTCTGATCACCAGAATTTTGGTTTGAAGATTTCGCTGCTTTATTTTTATTTTTCCAGTGATGGTAAACTTTGAGTCGACGATGAAATTCTTGCTTACAAGCTTCAAGTAATTCCACATCTACAAACAAAAAGAACGGCTTTTGCAATTTTCTTGGACGGTGAAGTCATAGTCATTTGAAATATGGCTTGGAAACTTGACTAAAGTTTTTTGTTCTATCTTTTTGTTCATGTTTATGTAAACTTGTGCAAGGTGAAGACATAGTCATTGAAGATATGGTTTGGAGACTTGACCAAAGTCTTTTTTCTATCTCTTTGTTCATGCTTATATACACTTGTGTACGGTGAAAATGGCCATCACCTTGGAGACATATTTTTGAACATACCACATGAAGTATTAATGGTGTCTCTGAGCTCAGCATACTTCCACTTGCTCAAATCATGTTTCTTGTTTGGATCTTTCGTTGATGACGATCTGAACAAAAAACAGAGGTATTTTTTTCTTAGTCACATAAAAGAAAAGAGCTTTCAATTTGGCTTTACCAAACACCACAAGTTTTCTAAGATATTCCAGTTTTCTCCTGTAGTAATACTGCATCAAGAAGTAATGACTTATGTTGAATTTTGTATAAGATTCAAAGACTATAGTTTAGAGTAGGTTTCCTCCTGTAGGAACACTGGATCAACAGGAGGTGACTCTTAGTATAGCTCTAAAAAGAACAGCATAGAAGTAATAGAGTACTATATCCAGTATAAATATAGTAAGTTTAGTTTAGATTTCCTCCTGTAGTAACAATGGATTAATAAGAGATTACCCTTACATGATCTAAAAGCAACAACAGTTTTGAAGTGATAGAACTGTCCAATGTAAATATAGTTAATTCAGTTTATAGTATGAACAGAATCGACCTGAGGTAAAATTATAGAAATATCATGTTGTTTACCTGATCATGGCCTTCTGTTCTTCTATAGGTTCCACATTTGAGTTAGATTCCTACATAGTATAGTAGATAATTGAGATGAGTTGAAAAAAAGTTAAAATATCGTATCTTAATACATATGTTGAAGATGAATTCACAGTGCACACTAAAACACTGTACCATATAAAATCACGGTAATAACAAAATGAAATGATGGAATTATATAGAGTACTTACGTATAGTAGAAATATTTGCCTACTGCTAATAAAAAAGAGATAAAAAATAAATTTCTCTGATGATGACATTAAATAAAATAGCCTACCTTAGCTAAGCGCAGAGCAAGTTCATGATCCAATCTTTCTTGTTCCAACGCTGTTTGTCTAAACAGAATGCTCGACAGTTACAAATCGATTTAAACAAAAAAATCCATAAAAATAAAACGATGTGAACTTATCGATTCTATTAGAATCTGCCTTAGCGCAAAGAACGTGTATAAACGTAAAGTGTTTTTTTGAAAAATGACAAGTATGCAGGAAAATGACAAAAGAAATCGCTATAAAAACAGCAACGACATGAAGCAGGAATTAAACAGAAATATATCCTTACTTTTTCACTTTAAACGTCGCAATAATAATGATGACGGCTTGTCGATAGTACCAGAATAGTGTGCGGTTTTAAACCATAATTATTTAAACTTTAAAAAACTTTAAATGGTTTAGGACGAGAAACATTTTGCTAATATCAACAATTGCCATCTTTTTTATTTTTATGGATTTTATGCAAAACGATAGATGAAAAATTATTAAAAACCTGGCTTTTTCAGCCTCCTTTTCCTTTCGTAATTGTTCTTCAATTTCTTTCTAAGAAAGCAAGAGAAACATTGGTTTCTACTACTAATTAGTAAGAATTAATATTAGAATAATAATTATTAATAATTAATAATAATTATTAATAATTATTAATAAGAATTAATAGTAGAATTAATAGTAGAATTAATAAGATGTGAAATTTTGATTCTGAATCACGACCAAATTGTCTATACTTCCACACCTGTTTTGCTTTTTCCAATTCTCTCCGTTTCCTCTCTTCTTCCTCGGCTTTTTTCCTCTGAACTTCCATTTCAGCTTTACTACAAAATACCAAAATGAAGGAGATGCCTTAATCATTGTACGCTTAACAACATTACCCATCAGCCAGCTTATAAATAACTCTCCTTGAAAACTTGTCAACCTGTCAACAAAATCTTTTCAAAGAAAAAAATTTTCTATGATAACTTGTCAAAGGAAAATTTGTTGAGAAAAACTTGCCCAGATCAGTTTCACAAATGAATAAAAAATATATTCCCACATACATTCTTGCTTCTTCCTCTAATGCTTTCCTTCTTCGTTCTTCTTCCTCTCGTCTCAACCTCTCCTGTTCCATTTGCTCTTTGATCTTTCTTAATTTCTCTTCTTCTTCACGTTTCTTCTGCAATTCTTTCTGTTTCTGCAAATCAACCAATTGCTTGTCTACTTTGGAAACAAGTGCTCGATGGAGGCTTTCGATTTGATCACGTGTCATCATCGTGCCCTGTAAGAATCCAGATCAGACACTGTTCAGAACTGATAGAACTACCAGTTCAGAACTGATAGAACTACCTAGTTTAAATATAACAAGATTTCAACCTTAATTTTCTGAATAGCTGTCCCAATTTCTTTCTCAATGTCAGTAATTTGCCGACTAAGAACGTTCTTGTCTGTTTTCAAACCAGACACTAGAGAAAATATCAAAGATAATATAAATGAAAGTATATTGTTAGCTGTGTCCTCTATTCAGTACGGGTATATGCCCATAAGAACAGTTCCTAGCTCTAGGGCCACAACAACTAGAACTACAAGATTCGTTACCAATATTATTCATCGTTTCAAGTCTAGATCGGAGTCTCTTGATTCTAGTTATGCCTCGATATCTAAACAAGTCAAACAAAGAACAATGCTTTTACACATAGCTCAATGCTGAGTACTAGCGTCTTCTATTTCTGAGACATGAGTTTGATGCCAGTAATACGCCGTTGTCTGACTATAGAACCGACAGAACTATAGTATAGTTAGTTTAGTTCAGATTTCCTCCTGTAGTAACAGGAGATCAACACGAGATGACTCTCGCTGACCAATGAACTAACCTTGGTTGATGTCTTTTGCACGCCAAATACATCTTAACTGTCTTTTGTATCGTAATACAAGCTCTCGCTCTGTACTTGATCTTGTTTGCCACTGTGACAAGGATTTAATAATAATTTACCGGAAGAAAGAAAAAAAATTCCTACTAAACTGTACATATCAACAATCTTTAACACTAAGAGAAAAAGTTGTTGACAGAACTTTTATCCCAGTCGACACCCAAATTTTGAGATCATAAAGTGCCGTTTACACGGGCCAGTTTAACAGCGATTTTTCTCCTCTCGGCGTATGTGATCGAGTAGATTGACTGGCGAGTGCATTAGCGAAATTGTTGGACCAAGTTTATTAACCAGTTATCTACTCAATCACATCGTTCAACACGAGAAAAATCGCACAAAAAATCGCCTGTGTACAAATGGGCCTTAACAATCCCAAAGCTTCGATTTCTAGCACAAATCCACAGACTTACATTTCTGGACAGAAATGGCGCACCAGATTGCCTTCTTCCAGCGGTTAACCACAATCCATCGAGCGACTTTCGACACCAGAGCTTTCAAACTTTCTGCATCAGACTGCATGATCTGATCAAATTCAGCAAACTGAAAATGATAGAGCAAGATTTTGAGGGTGATACTGATTACCAACGTTTCTTTTGGTAAGTTTTAAGCAATAATAACAGATGATAAAGGAAGATTTTTTCTCCAAAGTAAACTCGCTGTGAAGGTAGATGCATTGAGCAAAGCGGACGATTACACCAAGAAAACTCGTTCACTTTTCCTACCTTGCCAGGTCGGAAAAAAACTTTGGTCATTCCAAATTTGAAATCCTCAGGATCCATTCCAACAGCTCGGAAAAGAGCCTAAAAACAAAACGAGATTTAGCAATTTTTTAATATATCTGACAATTTCTCTTGGAAACTCATTGTGTGACAATGCAGTCCAGTGCACCCTACTTTGTTGTTTCGCTTTGTCTAAAACCAGCAAAGCAAGAAAGCAATTGATCTACCTGACAAAATGTTCGACAATCTAGTTTCGCCAATTTCTGAGGCAAGTACTTTCCATACCTAAAAGAAAAGGACGTTACTACATGAGTAGCTGGGTTAGAATGAACTTCACCGGGCAGTGAATGGCAGTCAATTTCACAAGTTTATACTCTTATAAGAGCAAGCAAATCAACTAATTCTTAGTAGTTTATGCGATTTTCATCACATGCAAAGACTATCACATGCATAAAGAAAGGAATTAGGCTAACATCAGTCTCATGATAACTGTAAACTCAACACCGTCTGTTATCATCTAATACTGCTTAGGCTATGTGCACACGGTAACGTTTTTGAGCGTTTTCATTTGTGTTTTCACGCAAAAACGGATGCAAACACTAG
>JAODVM010323013.1:0-28154 GCA_025400095.1 Phenganax marumi
ACTCCTCGAGACTCGCCTTAGTCCTTCATAGGGCGAAAGCGTAGGAGTTATCGTTCCAGGTGTATTGAGTTCACTGATCATGGTACATAACTTTATGTACATCCCTTACAATATGGAGGAGACTAGAACTTTGAAAGTACGAAGGGATTGTGGTCTTTGCTCAGGGGTTAGAGCCGTGAACTAGATTATACCCCGCTGATTGGGAGTCAAGGCTGCATTCCAGTAACGCGTTTTGGAAACGCACGTAAAAGTTTAAATTGTTATGAAAGCTGTTTTATAAACAGCTGCAAGAAGATCTGTTTAGTATTTTGAAATTTAAATACGTGTCTATTTGTTTGTGTATGTTTGAAAACCATAAAGCTTTGCAGGATTTAAACTTTAGCGTGCATGTCAGAAACGCGTAAAGGCTGCATTCCAGTTACGTGTTTTGTACACGCACGTAAAAGTTAAGATTGTAATAACACCTATCTTATAAACAATCGCAAGAAGAAACGCCTAGAATTTTGAATTCTAAATAACCACGGGTCTACTTGTTCTTGTATTTTTAAAAACTACAAAGCTTTGAAGGATTTAAACTTTTACGTGCGTGTACGTGCGGGTCAAAAACGCGTAACTGGAAAGCAGCCTTAACTGGAAAGCAGCCTTTGCAATCACTCAACCGCTGGTGAAGTTTTTTGCTTTGAATTAAAAGGAAATAGCCCTTTTCGTGGCCGTTTTTCCTTAAGGCAATAATTTTTACTCTTTCATATTGCCGAGCGATTTAAGTTGTGAAGAGACTACCTTCTTGAAACTATAGTCTCCGGTAAAGAGTTAACATAAACATGTAATGGTATTACGACCTTTTCCAAATGAAAAATGCTGGAAGATTGTTTTATTCTTTTGTTTCAGAAAAAATGGCAAGATTTTGTTTCACCGCCTGGTCAAAGACCTGGTGAACCAGCTAAATAGTTTGTGTGTGGATATCATCTTTGAAGGTTGGGTGATAAATTTTTGTGGTTTCTGGTGATATGAAAACCACATTATGATAGAGCTCCTTGAAATCGCGCATTAATTCGTGCGTGGTATAAGATTGCTAAAGCTGAACATGGTATGGTGCAGTGAGTTTCGTACGGACTATATTACAATATGCAGTTTGCATGCGAGGATAGAAAATTGCGGTGTGTTGAGTCTGTATCTAGCAGAGAAGCACCGAGCGCATTTTTAGTCTCGTCCCTTGTTCATGGCCTACTCATTGGAGAAAAAGATAACTGCATAATAATGCTTTTAAAATGTATTTAAGATTCTCCCAAAATGTTGACATTATTCACAGTTACTATACATAAAGTTTAAATAGAGCCTTTCGGTCGTTTAATTAAGTAAAATCAAGCATGGCTCTCAATGATAAATTACTCCAAGGTCTGTTGATACTCCATGGCCACAGTGATGAGGGTAGCAACAAATTTCTTCATTTCGTAAAGTTTGCCACTCTCAATCAACTCCGTGCTTGCTGGAACCTCTGGAACCTAAAGGACAGCAAACGAAATTAGAAGATGCTTGCATCGCTTGATGATGACAACTTTGTTTGCTCTCGGCGAATAAAGAAACCCTTACAACCAAAAGTTACTGTCGAGAAATAAAGATTGAAAGGGTCTATAATTAAGATTATTGGATGAGGCTGCGCAGGATGTCGGAATCATATAGACCGACGTCAACGTCATTTGCCGAAGCGAAGCTGAGGCGGATAACGCTGACCGAAGGCACTGGATCAAAACTGAATGCTGCCTTTACTTTTGAAGTCACCATTTTTGAAGTTACTCTTTCTTTTGGAAGGCATTAGTATTTTGCAAAATGGTGACTTCCGGCACACTTTTGTTTAGCGCTTCTTGCATAAAATTGCCAAAACAAAAAACGTTTGGCTGCTCAAACGCGAGTGTCGTTTGCCTATCGAAAATCTTAAAAAGTTGTTGAAAAGTGGGGTGGAGAACTTACTTCGCACGGGTCTTCACTATCAAGACTGAAATCTTCAAGATCTTCGATATCGAAATCGTCGCCATGATATTTAATCATCTTCACGATCTAAACAACAAAATAAAAATACGTTTTAGGATAGACAATAGAAAGATCGAAGGCATTGGAATTATTCGGGTGACCTCGGTCTTCGTGTTCTTATGGCAGACGGAAAAATTTGAGAGTGTTAAGTTTTTTAAACGAAAACATAGTCAAAGGAAGATCTACCAGTCCAAGTACTTTGGTATATACTTGTTTTTTCAAAATCTATAAGTCTTACTTTGTTGAGAACGTCAGGAATTACTTACAAAATTTCCCAAAGTGTTTGGCAAGAGTGCTTGCAATTTCCTCACCACACAAACAGTTTCTCGAGCTGCAGTGGCATTCGTAATTTGACCATCATCAGGAACAAGGAAAGAAAGAATATCCAACTCGGGAACAGTGTCTCGATAAGTCTTGACAAACGAATCGACAGCCAACCGAAGTTTCGCAAGAAAAACTGTGGGCTATATCAAGAACAAGTCAGAAGAAACAGCTTTGTCAGAGAATCTTGTTGAATTGTCTACGCTGAAGTAACCAGCAGCCAAAATGCATGTACCATTGAAATCTAATCAGTTGTTGTTGTTAGAAATGCTTTTTACTGACCAAGCTGTTGTGGGAACTGATAACATCAACTTATATATGCATCATGACTAGATCACTCAAGACGTTATATCAATTGAAAGCTGTTTGAAGCGGGCTAAAGTGTTTGACTTTGTTAGATCGTATAGATATGAAATATAGCGAAACTTCTGTATTGTCCAATAACAAAATATATCTTGCCTCATTTTCCATTTGGAGGGATTGCAACATTTCATCTTGGCTGTCGATACTACGTCGACGTTTCCCGAAGTTATACGTGTATCCCACATTAGTTTGTCTGTTTTGCCAGTTGTGTCCAGCTCTGAAGTTATGGTTGCGACGGTAGTTGGCATCAAGGTTGGTTTGTCTGGAAGAAACAAACAAAAATTTTACTGAGGAAAGGCTGCGCTGGTGGCTGCGACTTCTAAAAGCGTGCTTATATTAAAGGACCCTGTAGAATCATGACGACTTTGCCATGTCTTCCAGGCCTCTTACACGGGTGAAAGACTTTATATTCGTATAAATGCGCGTAGACTAAGAATCGTGAAATTCTCCGTAAGTTGCATGTAGTCTAAGCTTTAAATTTGAGATTATTGTTTGGAAAAAGATTTGAAATGATTTTCTTTATCATTGAGCATTGCGCGTGCCAAGCCAGTGTCCCAAACAAAGTGTTATGTAACAAAGTGTTATGTAAAGTGGAAACAAATGGTACCTGGATCTAAAATTATGATTGACATTTGTGTTCCACTGATTGCCACGATAGTTGTAGCGAGCATTTCTGTAGTTGATATTGGTGTTATGACGTCCATTGTTGCTGCGGTGGTTGATTCCTCGCCAGTTCACATTTGTGTTTCTCCCCAATCTATACCTCTGCGCTGAACTGTAGAAAATATTATGAATATAATGTTAACTCGTTCTGATTGTGAGATAATAACGCGGTTTTTAGCAAATGAAATGAATATCAAATCTGTAATGTATAAGTACTTAGTTTTTAACACGGTGCATCAGTGGAATTTCAATGTTTTTTCAGTTTTTTTGAAAAATTGAAGAAATTTATCATCAATAGCCCGACTGTACTGATGTGCAATATACGTTTGTTTATTCTACTGTAAATGAGACTGCATAGAATTGTAGAGATTTGATCGACAGTGATCAATACGAGATTGATCATGTCAGCAAAACTGGAGCTACTGTAGTGTGGAATGTGTTTTGAAATGCATCTGAGAATGTTATATGACTTCTTCACCTGAATTCTGCTGCTAAACAGAGCACTATGGAAAATAAACCAATCACAGCAAGCTTCATCGTTGATTAACTTCTTGAGAGTCTTCTTCACGAGTTTTGACTTCGTACTGGAACACTGGCTTGCAGATTATGAAAAGTATTCGAAAACTCCTGGATTATATAGTCCCTGCTCTCAGATCAAATTACACTGCTCCTGGCCCCAAATCTTGTTTCATTTTTCAAGCTTCCGTTTTCAAGGTGTGTTCCTGGAGAGCGCCAACTTCCTTTTCAGTAAACAGGGAAGGCAACAGATTGCTTCATCGACGAGATAGCGCGATGCAACACTTCGTTGACGCAAGTGATTCCCAACTTCTGACACTTGCTTCCAATCGTCCAAGCAGTGATTGATATGTGATTTGTTTGATTGACACTGTTAACCACAATGCTGTTTTCTCCTATGAATCCTTGCTCTTAAAAACTATACCACGTTCATTTGATGCGATAAACAGAGTACAAAATTGCCTATCCAGTTGAGTTGATAAACTTGAGATTCGACTGACTTAAATGTTGAAAATGCTGCCATAATTTAATTGGTGGTAAGAGGTTTGAACGGGAAAACACTTCAGAAATCTGAAGAACCTCATTGATTTATGTTTATAGTCCAAGGTTCGAATAAACGTCTAAAACTGCGCCTTTCTTTGGCCCTGTGTACCAAAATCATAATAACTGACAAGCAGAGCCCCTGAGATTGGGGACAAGAGAGAGCAACTTGCCCCGGGGCCCACTATAACGGGGACCCTATCTGGAGAAACGAAAATTACAAAATTCATATTTCAATGAAGAAATTAGTATCAGTAATATTACGAAACAGTAGTAAGAATGTTAATCGCACAAACCAGACGAGCGAGACTTGAAGTTGAACTAGGAAAATGTTTAAACTGCTAAAATTGTAGGCTTTCGTTAATATTTCTGGGCATTTGCTTAAGACCAGTTTCCATTGTGGATTGTGCTGCTTCAAAAAATAACATATGGTCCCTGAAGAAAGAACTGCCTCGGGCCTCGCGCGTTGTCTCAGTAGCCCTGCTGACAATTGCAGTGTATATTTATGGAACACCCGTAATAACTGCTGCTAGTCATGGCGATGTTTGGTTGTCTCCTTTTATATGGGGAAGTAAAATGGGTCAAGCATGCACACAATCACGTTAGCAATAAATGCCGTAAAGTAAATCGTTATCCTAAACAGAATACTGCAGCTTTAAGGATTTGTCCTCAGAGATCCGCGCAAATGCATAGTGATACGCTTTTCTTTCATTTTAAATTTTTTCCAGCTTAGATTTAAAGTGTTTTCATGACCGCCCTTTGTAACGAAAACATAAAATAGCGAATAGCATGTATATCAAAACAATATTTAAGTCAATAATTTTGCGGAGGTAGAGCATGATATCTTGTTTCGCCTATAGTAAAGCGTCATGATCAGATACCACCACATAGAAGCTCCTTCCATGTACAGAACTTTCGATCTTAATAGAGACCTTTAGCTTGACGTTCACGGAAAACCGATAACCGCAAACGGCCAACTTCAAATCGTATTGGCAAGGCGATTTCCATAGCTTTTCGAAGATAAAATACTTTGTTGCATCAAACTAAAACATGACTTAACTACTTAGATGAGTTATGAGTTTAAACCAACTATAAAATGCGATTTAAAGTTTGCCGTTTGCGGTTAGCGGTTTGCCGTAAAGGTGATGCTGAAGGTCTCTAATATTACTATGCTATACCGGACCAAACGAGTGTTAGCTTATTTGCGGTTGCCAAACGTAGTTTCCGAATAATTTTATTCTTGGCTGTTTTTTGATTTTCCCAGTAGCTCTTCCCAAAAAGCAAACCCTCTTTACATTATTAATAATTGGTGCATTCGGTGCAATGGTCGCGGGTCGAAATGTCTAGCCCCGGTACGAACTCAGGCTTGCACTCACTGTTGCGTCTTTTCACTCACGTAAAAGTTTAAATCCTACGAAAGTTTGTATTTTTCGAAGATACTTAATTTAACAAACAGACACGTAATCATTTAAAACGCTGAGTTCCATGCATTCCATTTTGTGGTGTATCTATGCGAATGCTATATTTTTTCCTAATCGTTCGCTAGGATATATAAACTTCCCTTCATCCACAGCAAAGGAATGCATCATCGTCATGTGTTTGCCAAATAAAAGTTATTTTTTTCCGCGTCGTATTTTTGTTTCTTCGGTATTCTTAGACATCCGTTTCAATGACGAACAATAGCATCCCTCCGAGAACATGCATGAACTCTGCCCTGATGCATGTTGCGTACGATAGACTAGACTGGTACACTAGACATAGAATACTATGTTGCTGAAAAGGATAGCGTAGTGCTGTACCCATGGCTGTACCTGACAAAGTCATTTGGCCACTGCATGACTAATATAGAACTGTTCAACAATAAAATTTACTACTATTAGATATTTCAATCGTTTACGTCGATGTCAACGTTCGACCCATTCGGAATAGGAATCTGCTCGTCAGACAATGTTAAGCAGCAGTCTGACCTTTCTGACGTCATACGAGTACAAGGTTTCAGCGCGTAGAATGCAAAGTTGCATTGTTTCGCGCCACTCAAGATTTTCCGGGTATGCTTCAACTTCCCTTCTAGTTCTTTAAAGAATTTTACCTCGGTTTAAATTTGCATTTCTCCGCTCGGAGTTTCCAGAATGTCGTCAGGCAAAACGTGGTCATTCACAATGTTCGCTTTGGACGTAGTAATAATCGCGCTCTTGGTATGGGCAGCAAAACTGACAGTTGGTTTAGAAGCGTGTACGAAGTCCAAAGAAAGATGTAGTGCGAGTAGTGAGTTTATTGGAAGCTATACTTTCCCAACAACCCCTATTAAGACATTTGATTGTAAAAGTGAAGAAGCGATAGCAGAGATGAAGAAAGGGGTGAGTGATTAGTGAGGGAACAACGTCGAAGACACAATTTAATTTTGTAAAACTTATGAGCGCACGCGTCGTATCTTACGCAATAAGCATACAGACAAGCGCTGTGGTCCAAAAAATAACAATCTGAGTTTTGTAGTGAACGTAATGTGAATTTGTTCAGTTGCATTGCAGAAAGGTGCTTTGTAAAAATCTTCTGCATCAGTTGGGCTGTATTTTGAGAGCAGATTTTTATCACCAAATTTATCTTAGCTGCGAAGAAAAACCTATTTTTGAAATTACCTTTAACCCTTCAGTGTGAAGAGAAGCGAGAAATTGAGCAGTAACATGATTGCATTATCAAGCCAGTCACATCGCACGTAGCTAAATCTACTTTTTCTGCGGGCTTTATAGTGTATACACCAAAGGCTGCTGCCCAGACAGGCGTGCACATGCACGTGCGAATATTAAAAGTTTAAAAGTCAAACTTCTAAACAGTTCTACGCGCGGTTGTTTAAAGAAAAATCAGTTTTATTTCAATTCTACCTTCAGTTGACGTGCGAGTCGTGCAGAAACGCGTAACTGGAAAGCATCCTTAGTCGGGCGAAGTATATGCACTATAAAAGTCGGACAATTTATGCATGCTTTTTGATATCCTACTTGCATTAAAAATACAATATTATCAATTCTTATTAGATGCCGATTGTGTTAAAGAACTGCCAGTTTGGTGGAGTCACTCAAAGTTGGACCATTGAGTATTTAAAAGAAAACTTGATCTCACCTAATCTCACAGTTTATAAGTCACTTACGAGGCGATTTTTGTTTTATAATCGCGAGAATGCTAAAGACTTTCAAATAGCAGCACAGAATATGTCATGGAGTCCACCTCATAATGTGACTGAGATGAATTTCTCTCAATTTCTCGATGAGATGACTGAATTAGAGACAGCGCGCAATGGCACCAAAACATACTTGCAGGTAACAGCTAGCGAGCACACACTGCGTGACTACAGCTAGGGCCTTTTCATATAAGAAACGAGACGGGACGTTGGATGATCTAGATCTTGGCATGTACATGTGTTTCTTTTCTCTATCACGTTGCGTTTATTTAAGCGAGGCCGTCCCGTCTCACCTAAGCGGGTTCTCGCTACCATCAACAGGAATCCCACCTGAACCAGGGATTATTTTAAGGAAATTTTATCACTGCACAAGAGCGCAAAAAGGATAATATTTGTATCATTTTACCGACATTGCAGAAAAACTTCTGACCTAGCTGTTCTGATCCTGCAGCCCATGCCTTACACAATATACATGCTGGCAAATGAGCCAAAATCACAGCTGAGCCCATATCACCATACTCTTAATACTTTAACCAAAATTCCAGCTGATTGGTCAACTGTACTTCCTCAGCAACAGGGTAGCAACTGAATCGGCAGTCAAAAATAAATCGGGAAAGATGGCCACAAAGGGAAAAGGAACCGTTATTGTTCCTGTATACTTTTGAACACTATTTATGAAAAATTATGGGTAATTTGCCGAATAACACCACATTTTATCACTGCACATAGTCTCATTTATCACTGCACAAGTCTCATCTATCACTGCACAAATTGCGTGGTTATCACTGCACACAAAAATAATCCCTGACCTGAACCAACTATTTCAGGACATACTTATACTCACTGAAACTGTCTTTTTTCAATGTCATGTGACGGGAATCATTCAAAACTTCATATAAACACTAGATGAAAAGCATCCCGTTTTACTTTTTATATAAACATGCCTCTAGTCTATACCTGTCAACCAGAGTCACTGTTTTTCCAACATTTTTCCTGATGTCTTACGAGCGGTCCGTTTTATGGCTTACTTAAAACTGCTATTTTTTATATGACTTTTCTTTCCTCACTTTGTTTTCGAAAGCTCCGCGCAAACAGAGTTTTTCATTTCGATATGTCGCATTTGCAGAGTTTTTCTTGATTTTGATAAGTTCGAGCAATCGGTTCATTACCGTTAAAATTCGCTAGTAGAGAAACAGTATGCATTCGCGCAAACGGTTTTGAAAATGTAAGAACCTTCAGGCTGAGAAAAAGCCTAGTAGACACCTTGCTTGTTCTTTTTGGAGAATCTGTAGCTTATGATAATTAACTTTTCGTGGTTATCTGGTTATGTCATACATTCAAAGTGAGCTAATTAAACCACGCTATGATTGCTATAATGCAGCTGAGATGGCTATATATATTTTCTATGTAGACAGGTCTTGAAAACAACTTGTTAAAGTCAGATATGCAAGATGATGTTTTGATGATGTTAAATGCACCGAGGTTGAAAGAAATCAAAGAGGAACTTTTTTGGGGAAGACTTGATGTTAATCTTTTTCTTCTTGGCATGGGTGGAGTTGTTACACCAGCGCATTACGACATCATGGAAAACTTATTTCTCCAGGTGCATAATGTACCTTCGTGCTTTCCACGTGAAAATTACAAAAACACAAACACAGTAGGATCGCAGATTATATTCATTAAATGCAACGCATGTCTAGTGTCCGTTAGTAAGGAAATGAAGTACATGAAATGAACTATTTTTCCTTGTACATAAATCAAAGGCCAATGTTATAGAGATTATGTATACGTACACATTTTCTATGTGGAACTAAATATGTGCATGTGGAACTAAAACTCTTCAAAACTTAGTCATGGACTCCCAGATAATCTGAACAGCGTCAACTAAATTTCCTTTCTGCAAACCTCCTTTTTTACTCTTATAGTGTTTAATGCTTTTACAAGTGAAACGCTAGCTCCATACACCTGTACTGTAGTACGTGGGCATTGCATTATTTATTTTGTCCTTCTTTAGATTTATGGCAAAAAACGCTGTATTCTATTCAGCCCTGAAAACTACAAATTTCTATATCCTTATCCAGTGTATCATCCTCATGACCGTCAAACACAGGTATGTTTAACCACTCCATGCGAATATGCGGCTATGACTTTTGCATTTTTTTAGGCATGCACGCTTGGGCCTTCTTAAGTTTCTTAGGGCTGGTTTTCATCTATTGCAATTCATCGTAGTTCGTCGGCGGTGCCTATTGTCTGTGATCATTAATGTGTATAAAGTCCTTTGTCTGTTAGAAAATATACTCAGCTTCATTGGTCAACAACATTGGATCGGGAATTATCGCCGATGAATTACTATATATGAAAACCAGGCTTGCCATTGCTCATAGTATTCACGCACACACAACCTCGTGAACCAGGGTATAATTGGGCAAGGTGATTATATACCCTGGTTTACTAGATGAATTCACACAGACACGCGCAGTATTCTCACGATACAGTGTCATCTTTGTATTAACAATTGCACTATCGTTGATCATAAGGCAAGTTTATACATTATCAGAAAAAATCCATCTTAAAGACGCAATCATCTTATGACTGAAAATTTCAATTGCAGGTAAATTTTGATTACCCAGACTTTGAGAAGTTTCCTAAATTCCGCAATATTACTGGTGTTGATGCTGTGGTGGGACCTGGGGATGTCTTATATATTCCTAACTACTGGTGGCATTATATTGAGTCAGAAAGAGATAGGTAACTTGGAGACACTATATCTATTCGCCTAAGACGGTCCATTGAGTCCAAAATCACGGATACCAAAGCTAGGGACAGAGCCAAATGTCTGTATATAAGAGGTGTCTTCATTGTAGAGCTACATCTCATACTCTTATAGGGAACCTAACAGTGCATCCACATTATAGAGTTGTTTCTACGCAGGCCAACAACCATGTTTTACTGTACGTCTTGATTTGCCAGGGGTCGAGTTGTTCAAACTGGATTAGCCTAAAGCCAGGGTTGAAGTTTAACCGGCTGATTTATTTTTCCTATTTTTTTTATTTCTGTTTGCTACAAAACTTCGCATATTATGCCTTCTATTAATCCAGACGAAATTTTGGGGAAACTAGTTCTGTGTTCATACACAAGCAGTAAAGAACTTTGCTTAAAAATTTCTGTAAACGCGTGGTTAGGCTAACCAGCTTTTCACAAGCAGTACTGATTTCTGTCCGTTTCCACTGAGTCACAATCATCTGAATTTGTTATACGAATTATAGGTGCTACTCTATTTAACGGCACACAATTGTATTCACCAAAGTCTTTAGGAAGCCCAGCCTGGAAAAGGACACCATATAGTGAACTGCATTGAAAAACATTCATTGCTTTTGTAGTAACACCATTTCTATGAATTTCTGGTACATGCCTGAAGAAACTGAAGATGACGGTTTGGCTGAGACAACGGAAGAACAAGATGAGATGTCAAAAAATGAACATGATGTAAAAGACGAGGAAAAGTCTATGAATATGGAGAAGAGAGAAAAGAAAATACAAGACGGAGAAAGCAGTGAAATGGAAGAAAATATATCTAATTTGAACGAAACAGAATCTGTTCCTTATTCTGCGGGAGAATTGATTGGTTTATCACGTGATATTGAGGCTATGGTTGGCGACGCACTCGGAGATGTGACGAAGGTAAAAAATAGTATCGACAGTGTAATGATAGGCTAATGGTGTAACGATGCATGTACTGTTGAGAACGAATCGAGAAAATTAGCGCGGGGCTACTCCACATACGAATGAAGTTTTCCTTTAGCAGCATATTGATTGAAGTGAATGGTAGTACATTTCAAATAAGACCAAGGTGTGCGGCTGTTGGTTTTGTAAGATGTACTTAAAAAGAACTAGTTGAAAAATTATCAAACATCTATTCGTCGAAGCTTTCGTCGTTCTGCGACATCGTCAGAGACAGTCAAGTGTAAATGTGCGTACTATTTATACAACATTCTTAATCTACATAATAATACTATAGTCTCTCTTGTATACCTAGCACCACATTTGCACTTAGACGATAGATGTTTTATAATTTTCGTCTCGTTGTTTTAGTGCATTTTACAATAAGCAACAGCCGCACACCTGGGCTCCATTTAAAATTTTCTTCTTAACCTTGTGGGAGAAAGGAGTGCTCCATTATAGTTTGGCTGGTGCCGAGGTGGTTCCTCTGCATTTGTTAACACAAGTCAGAGGAAACTCAAAAATGGTTCTTAAACATTCGCCATTACTGTCAGCAGAAGATAATTGTTACCTTTGAACTTAGTCTCAGGCTTGAACTATTTTTCAGGTTGGTGAATTCTTGAGAGAGATGGTGGAGGGGCGATACGACTTTGTCTAAAAGCGGCTCTTTACACGTGCATGGGCAGTTGGAAAAATGAGAAATTTGTCGACTGAAAATAGCAAGTCAGCATTCGCAACTGATGACTTATACCAGATTGTTCGCGGTCATTTGCTATTTATGACCGTCAAGAACTTGAGAGTCGAGCTTCAATACTGTCAATGTCAACGGCGCAAAGTTACGTTGATCGTTACTTCGACTGGGGCAAGCTGTAAACGCCCCCCCCCCAAAGAGTCGTTTTATTTGAATAATTGCTGGAAAATAAGACAATATAAAACGTCATACATAAAAAGACATGATTATTCTTTGTTTGGGTCTGGAATGAGCCTGCTACCATTGTAGTAATTAGATTCTTCATAAAAGCAAGAGTCATTTCAAATTTGCGTGTTTTTAGCTGTGAGGCCTTGCATGTGAACCTTGTAGTAGAATAGTTAAATTGCCAAACTGTTGCCCCAGAGCTTGTTAACAGTTTGATTGCAAAATAGACGCCCCCTCTTTTACACGCCTCCCTCTAATAAAATGAATAAACACTACTGGCGTATATTAGAGGAAATACGGTTCTCCCTAAATTATGCTGAGTAACTGTTTTATATTAAACAGTGGCTTTTGAAGTACAGTTTTAGTATAAAACAGGGCTTTTGAAGTATCAATGGCTTTTGAAGTACAGTGGAACCCGGTTAATACGACCACCGTTCGGCCAAATTGTGGCGTACTAGCTGGGTGGTCGTATACACCACTTCGACGAACCAGTTTGTGTAGACTGGAGATGAGTTTGGGGGTGAAAATTATAGATACAAAACCTGTCTAGGTATTTACTTCTTGGTACAAATTGTTTTTGTTGTATGTTTTCTGATTCCATATTTTACGCTTAGCAAAAAATTTTTGCGACAAAAGAATTCTATACAAGTTTTGTATTAATAATCTTCACTCCAAACTCATTCCCAGACTTTACGGACCAATTTGTCGCATTGGTGTATTAACGGGAGTCACTGTAGTTTTGTAAAAACCTGTCACCTTCAGTTGATTTCGTTGACACTGTAGCAAATCTGTTTGTGCTTGAAAAATGACTTTAGCCGGTTCCACACATTTTAATTTTATACAGATGGAGCATAATAAGGCATATTGAGAGGTCGTACTATATAGAGTTGGAAAAATCAAAAGGTGTTAGTCGTATTAACGGGGCCTTTCGATAAAAGTACTTGCAGGTTGTTCGGAGAAAAAGAGGTCGTATGAACGGCTGGTCGTATTAACGAAACGGTAATTTGGCAGGGTTCCACTGTATATATAATGCTCTTTTTTGAAATAGCTAATTCATTTAGCATACGAAACAAGAACTTTTGTTACAAACGTCGTGCTATTGCCGTGTCGAATGCATTAAAACAACGAGGAATTTCAGCTGATTAGCTATTATTTCTAATGCATTCGGCATGGCAGTAGTGCGACGTTTGAAGCGAGCCCTAGTCATTAAGTTTGGCCTATGTAAACTAAATTTGCCGCCTTTGTATATGTAGTCATTCATGTTAGTAGTTGATATATCATTTCACAACAGCGTGCCTCTGCACGTAATCTATGCACCATTTAATTCGAAGATCCCGTTTCCGGAGGTCCTCGCGCATTACAAATGAATAAAGACCTCGTAACAGTGTATGCGACAGTGACGAAGATGAAGAATATGCAGAAACATTTGAGCAAAACACTAGATGCTCAACTTGGCCACAACTACGTATCATGTAGACTACCTTGGAAAATATTAGATATTTTAAATCCCTGCTTTATTTCAAAATTTCACAAAGAAATCTTTGAAACTTCAGAGCACAATAGCTAAACAATTTCAAGACTGATTCTGGATGCATCTACAGCTACTACCTTAGCTCACTGCTGTGCAGTGCAAAATAAAACGATCTGATGGCATGCTTTAATTATTTAGCCAGATTCAACTTATATTCCAAGGATCTTATGTACAACTGTTAATTTGTTTGCAATAGTTGACTACAGTTTCCACAACATTGCCACAGCCTTGCACACACCAACATCATAAATGTTCAAGTATGCCAAGCCAAGGAAAGTCAATGCAGACACACCAGCCCAGGTATACACTGCTGTTGTTTTGATAACCTTGCCTTTGTTTGGGAAGATTTCAGGAAGGTAGTCAGATAATATTTCTTTAGTTCCCCTAGTGTGAAAATATTGAACAGTTATTACCAAAATAAAAGAAAGATAAAAGTAAATACTTGTGTGTGATAAGAAAAACATAGGGTGCCTAGCACTTTGCAACAAGAGACAGTGTCAAATGTCTTGCTAACCCACACCTTCTAAAGTGATGATGCAAGTGTCTCTTCTTGATAAATAAATTTCTGGTCATACAAGTACAATAGGGTGTACAAAAGTGGATTGCGTCTCAATGAACTTGCATCAGTACAACTAATCATCTCTTGTAATGACTATTTGCCAACTACTGTAATAGTCATTACTAGAAATTTACTCAAATAAAACTCTAGACTAACCAGTATGAGTGTAAAGGAAAGAAGATAGTTATTGCCCAGTCAATGACTGGTGTTGGAGCTAGAATTGCTGCTGGATATAAACCAATCATGATGACCGAGATGTATCGAAATGTCTTCCAATGCGGTGAGCCAATAGCTTCCTTTTTTGCCACTGTAACGACAATTTGAATAAAC
This sequence comes from Phenganax marumi, assembly GCA_025400095.1. Taxonomy (NCBI): domain Eukaryota; kingdom Metazoa; phylum Cnidaria; class Anthozoa; order Malacalcyonacea; family Clavulariidae; genus Phenganax; species Phenganax marumi. The sequence continues at coordinate 14,660 of JAODVM010323013.1, forward strand.
ATAATGTTGATGCACTAGTGCTCCAGCGAATACATATTATAAACTTGGCTGTCAAGGGATTGCTTTCATAAACTTTTTTGTTCTATTTGAAACTATTCCATGATCTGGCCATCAAAAAGTTTGGAATTTGAAATGCACTGCTTTAAGTTATGAATTTGCAGACAGTTAGGCATCTCTTATCACAACTGCAACTGAAGATATCCAAAATAAATACCAACCTGCTTCTTGCTGTAGAGCAGGACTAGAATGAATACCACACTTCTCAACCAAAGGAAACACTATAACATAATAATTATGTGCTGGTGGTAAAAATGAAAACCGATCTAAATACAGTACGATAAGCAGCAAACGTATAATGATAGAACTGATCTAGTTTACGGCTATACGTCTGTGAACTGTCTGAACCTCTAGGCCAACTGGCCGACACCTCAACGTACCAGACTTCCCAAAACTTGTAGGAAAGCCTTGTACATAAACTGGTTTATGTTGTATACTGTACAGAGTTACACACGATTTCTGTCTTGAAGCAACAGCTCCTACAATTGCATCGATTAAAAATATCAATAATGTTTAAAAATGCTTAAAATTTTCAGTTATTTAATGGTTTAAAAACCTACCAAGACGAAACGAATGCCTCAATAACGCCGCCATTTTGAATCGTGCTGGACAGCATGATCTATAAATCTACAAATCCAATCCATCTTGATCTCGTAAACCATCGGATCACCATCGGACATCAAATATGGCCGCCCAAAATTCGAATCCCGTCCAGAAATTCGAACAAACAAAACTCAAACGTGATCGACTTTGATTTTTGCTGCGTAAAATTATGAGTTTAGTTTTAGGAATTGGTTCTGGTCTTTTTTCTTTAATAATTTTATGGATTGTTGGTCTTGTTCTGTGTGTTGTGTTTTCGAGGATTTCGGCTTTGAGGTACATTTCTAATTTTTAAAATTAATTTCTAAAGGTGCAACATTTTTATAGAAAAGCAGAAGTATTACTGTGTTAGGCTGACCCAGTTTTGTTTTAAAACATATGATTTATTTGCAAATGCCATGTTTGATCACTAGCCACCAGTCTTGACCACTATATAGATAGTCTATTGAGTACTGACTCCTAAGAAAATCTCAAATTTGTGACATGTGAAGAGGGAGTGGAGAAAGGTTAACAAACCTAGATTTTGGCTATTTCTATTGAAATCTTGTGTCTTACAGAATTCTAAAAGACTTTTCAAACAAGTACTAATTCTTGTATTTTATTAATGAATAGAAATGGCGTGATTGGAGTTGGAGTCCTTGTCATTGGTGTGACCCTTGTTTTAATTTTTTATCCACGAGAGTCAGATAGTAATTCTCAGAAAATATCAAATCAGGTCGACTACGTTGCGTGTTTCTGGATTTGCATTATGGTGTCCATTTGATTATAATTATTTTTCAGTATTCTGAACGGATTTATGAATGTTTGTTCTAGCCAGTGGACAAGCTCTCTGTGTTACGTACGACAATATTTGTGGTCACCTGTCTGTTTGCTGTGATGTCCTTAGTTCTGATGCTAGTATTTCATTGGATGCAACCTTTGTATGCACCTGCTCTACTTGCAAGAAATAAATACACATTTTAAATATTCTCTTGGAACTTGAGGCACATGTATAAGAATGATGCTTTGAAGGTAATCCATTAGGAGCATACTGCTAAAGGTTAGTCAGCCATTCAGTTGTGTTATTGAAAGTGCACTGCAGAATCATTTGTCTTCTTAATGCTTATGTTTGCAGTTGTGAACTATATCAACTACCTTGATATTGCTGTGGTGTGCTATTTGCCATACTGTTTATCATATCGGTGTTGATTATCAGTGATCAATTATTCCCTGTAGCAATTGCTGTATGCCACAAGTTCTTGTTGAGTCTTACATAATGGATGGATCAAAATGCATTAGTCATGTTGTGGTAATGTGAGGAATGGACATAATGTTTTCATGCTCACAAACTTTGAGTTGCTTTATTTGTCCAAGATTCCAAGGTGCTGAAATTTCAAGCAAAAACAAACATGCAATTTCTTGAAGTTTAAGGTTGTCTTTTTTTGGTAATATGAGCAAGTGCAGCTGAAGTTGTAATATGATTGATCGACAGTACATCTCAAGCCACAACTTATTGATAACAATACTTGTGAAACACTCAGATAGTGGGACACTACCACAAATGATGGAGCAGTAAATAGTCGTGATCTGAACAATCATGCCCAGTCTTCTTCATGAAGTATTCACTTGTGTAATAACTATCTGGCTCTTACAGTAAATTGCTGAACAAATTACACAAAGTGACCATTGTGATTAAATGGCTGATATCACTGCTGATTCAGCAGCTCAGCAAACTTTGAAAGTATTTGATAATCAATCAAACTCAGGTAACGTGCATTGCTGTCGCATGGTTGATAGAATGAAGTGGTTGTAGCTACTGTTTGTAGTAGTAGACTGAGCCATATTGGAAATAAAGTTACTAAATGCTCTCCCGGTCCTCATCTGCTTAACTAATAAATGGATTTCTGAAGTTCTTAATGTAAATTTATCCAGACGACTCATCACAAGAAACGCAGATTAAAACGTTTAGTTATTGCAGGTATTTGAGGAATGTGGAGAACATTTTTGTTTTGTTATCCCCAAGTAAACAGTTGCGCCTGATTATCAAGATCTATAAAGCGTACACTCAAGGCCACCTTGATACCGCCGCCTGGAATTGGACTCATTGCATAACAAATAAAACTTTGATCAAAACAAGTTCACCAATGTTTTATGTTTTTATATTACGGGACCGAAATTGATACCTTATTTGAAAAAGGTATCAATTTCGATTGCAACATCATCTGTGAAGTAATCCGCGTGCAACTTAGTGCTGGCATTTGTTGGAAAGCTAGAGTATCCTGTCCAAAACATGAGAAGATCACTTCATGTTTTTTGTTTTTTCCTTCTGTAAAGAAAAATATCTTTTACACAATTTGGAAAAATGGTTTATGTGCATAGTTGCTGAAAACACTTACGAAAAATACCTGCACGGCAAAACTGCCATTGCAAAACTGCCATCTTACTAAGTATTTAATTCTGGGTTTTGGAAAATCTAGTACACGTCGTTTCATCAATTTTCTTGCTATTTGGGCCTACGATCATCGAAGGAAAAAGGTTTTGTGGCAAAGCACGTATTGTAAAGGTGCTGGTAATTTTTGTAGCATACGGTGCCCGCCTGTGGGAGATGTGCGTGTTAGATAGATGTCCACGTTACAGAGGAGGGGTCCACATTAGACAGGTTTCCATGTTACGGAGGTATTACGACATGCATAATTTTTTACGATCTTTTTGAGAACGCATAATTTTCCGTTTTCCAATCTCAAGTTTTTCCCGCGTGTACAGCTTTAGGCCCCGTTTACACGGTACCGGATTCGCATGGTCACGACATCGACTTTAGCCACTATGCGCTTAGTTTCGTTCTAACAACTGTTTCTAGGATTAGTTGTTATTAAGTTCTGCAACATTATCATAAATTTACAAGATAAACTGGTCTCGAAGCTGCTCAATTTAATGTCATGACCATGCGAATCCGGGCATCCCTTGTACATGGGTTCCAGTAAATCTCGCATGCAGCGAGTGGTGGTCAAATTGCGAAGTTTGTTATACAGTAATAGCAACGAGTAATTAGGGATACAGAGTTTGAAAGTCGACTTTTCGATGTAATCATAGACCATTTGGAAGACTAGTAAGATCAAATAAAAATATAGCACTACAATCAGTTAAGAATGGTGTTGTGATAACATCGAAACGTCGATTTTCAAACTTTGTATTGCTAAATTTTCGTATTAAATGTTCTAAAAGAAGATTTTTATTGGGATCGAGCAAGCAACTCAAATTTATTCTCTCGCCCACGTTGATGAACTACACGCATATGCATCATTAGAAGTTTACAATTGCAAGTTGACGACCTGTAGGACCATGACAGTAGATCGTAGTACCATCTGCTGCTCTCCCATATACATTACACTGCTTTGATTGCTTTGCGCTTTGCGAATGTGCCAAAAATATCGCATCGATATCTTGTGATATTCTACCCTTGCTTTTTGGAATAGGAAAATTGGCAAACCTCCTGTGCATGATATGATAAGCTGTTATAACCAGCGGGTGTCACGTCATTGCAATACGGTATTTGGACTCAATCAATGTTTCCTAATGGTTTAATAGCGATATGATCGTGATGTTCTCGTATCTGATATGAAATCAGTTTGTCAAGTAAAACTTAGTACAACACGAAGTATTCTTTGGGGTTTATTTTTCAAATGTCATATAACTATACTATACTGTTACCAGCTATAGAAACTTCACTATAGTCATAGAGAACTATAGTCATAGAGAACTCCAGCCAGAATTTTCTATTCTCGCTACCCTTTTGAGCTATAGTTTCCAGATAAAGAAGTCTTGTTGTCATTGGCTACTTTTCGCTTATTGGTTACAATACGCAGTATATAAAGAGATAACTAAAGCATTGAAAGTGTTAGTTGTACAGTGACAGTATTGTAGAAAATTACTGGACCGTTGGGCTCTGCCGAGGAGCTTTGATTTCTTTTTGATTTGCATGTCCAGTCCTTTACCGTCGGACCTTTTAATCTCTCTGGCATTGCCTACGGTGATCGCCTCTGAACTATCTTGAAATCATTCCTGGAATGTGATGAAGGTCACCCCTAACTTACAAGATCAACATGAAAGGCAAGACGCATGACATTAGAAAAGAAATGATGACTACTTCCGTTAAAAAACACACGCTATGAGATGTATCTCGTGTTCTTAGTTAAAACCATTACGAGTTGGAGAATGCATGCGCGTGCCAGTGTTTTCAAGATTTCCGACAGATCTTTCCATACCTTTTCAACTTCCCTTCGGTATATAATGTTTTAAATTCTCCATGTCATATGTGTGCTTTGCAAGGCTTTACATGTGGTTGCATGTTCCCCTGCTACTGGCTTGCAAAAGTCAGCTGTGCGGCAGGAAATTGTAGGCCAAGACTCGGGCCAACGTGGCAATAAGATATTTGGCTGGTGAAAGCATCCACAATGTTTCTCGATTTTTATGATTACAAAACAGCAATACGTTTTACATATACAGACTATAGTATATTTTGATTGTAGTGCAGCACTCCAAAGTTAAAGGTCTGGAAAATGTCAGAAGGAAAGTAACAACATTAGAACTATGGAATATCCGAGTATCCGAGTAGGAAATGCAGAGCCTTAAGGCTGCTTTCCAGTTACGCGTTTTTGACCCGCACGTACACGCACGTAAAAGTTTAAATCCTTCAAGGTTTTATAGTTTTTAAAAATACAAGAACAAGTAGACCCGTGTTTATTTAGAATTCAAAATTTTAGACGTTTCTTCTTGCGATTGTTTATAAGATAGGTTTTATTACAATCTTAACTTTTACGTGCGTTTACGTGCGTGTCAAAAACGCGTAACTGGAAGCAGCCTTAATTAAAATTTTTATAACGTGAGCGAAAATTGAGATTTTGCGCTCAAACATGGACAAAACATGGAATTGCAAAGACTTTTAATGTCGTGGGTAGGAATTTCTCGTCTACCATTATTGGTCGTCCACATGGGTAAAAAAACTCGCCCACATACTAGCCAAGGACAGACATTTTGACTATACATTTTTTGGCCAAATTTGTCGATTTTTTGAAGGAGGAACTAAAAATATGTGGCTAAACGTTTTCAATCAAGGGGAGCTACAAAATGGGCACATACGTCGCCAGTTCCTGCGCCGCCAGTGGTCAAAAGTCATTGGAATAAGGATATGACGTAATACAACCATGTTTGGAAAGATATTCGTTCGATATAGAGTTCCTGCTAAACAGTTATCTCGATGGCTATCTGGCGGGCTAACAACCTGAACTCTGCATGCATGATGAACGCAAAGCTTTGCATAGACTAACAGTTTTTCCTAGACGAGTTTCTTACTAACAAGTTCATGCACTTTCTCGCGTTTACGTTGAACATAGCAGACTTTTATCCAGTCTTCGATGAATCATGAATGACCAATACAATGCAGTCTGGTCTGTAACACGAGCTCTACAAATACCACAATGTCTAAGACCGCAGGGGTCAGCATTTGGACCAATGGTAGTCCGGCGATATTGTGCCGGGGTCGATATTAGCTGGTTCACGCCTTTCTCATATGGAGTATAATATAATCTTACAATCTTACAAGGCACTTGGCGTTTGCTAGCCAGACCTTTAACTAGTTCAGATTAAAGGCAACGAGTTTTCGTTAACAAGTTAGTGGAAAACTGTATTATTACTGTAAGCAGTATGGCTACAGGAAAGATAAATCGGCCAACGGGATTCGGAATGACTGCTGATGTTAAAAAGAAGGTAGGTTTTCGCGAAATCGTGTTAAAATAATTGGGAATATTTCGTTTTCAAGTACAGCGTGTTTTATCAATTACAGTATCTACCGTTTGTTTGAGGGCGTCACTGGGCATAGTATAGCATAAATTTTTGTCTTTTATAGCGCCGTGTTCTGCTGAAAGTTAGCAACAGATATTATCGCGTGCGCTAAAGTGAAAAGCTCAGACGCGAATATGCAAAACAAGCGCTTTAAATCGCGCAGAAAATGACATAATTTAGTAGCGTTTTTCAAGTGTTTACCCGAAATAACTCAAAGGAGCATGGGAAAAAGTTGCAAGATGCGTAGGATCACAGTGATTGTTATCGCAGATATGGTTCTTGGAGACTAGAACAAAGTCTTTGTTCTGTCTTCTTGTTCATGTTTATGTAAACTTGTGCACGGTGAAAGCATAGTCACTGAAGATATGGTTTGGAAACTTGCTCAATATCTTTGTACTATCTTTTTGTTAAATTTCATGCAAACTTGTGCACAGCGAACACACACACAGTTATCAGAGATATGGTTAGGAAACTTGCCCCTTGACTTGCCCAAAATTTTTGTTCTATCTTTTTGTTCATGTCTGTGTACACTAGTACACGTTAAAGATACAGTCACTGGTGTGATATCGCTTCAAACTTCCCCGAAGTTTTTTATCATCCTATCTTTTTGCGCATATTCACGTCTCCAGACCATGTCTCGTTCACAATGTCATAAAACTTTAATATATACTGCTGGCTAAATGAATTAGACGCCCACAAGACTGTAATTACATCTTCACTCCGCTTCTTCTACAGACACAGCAAAGTATAGATGTACAACATCAGAAATATAAACTTCCACACTACCACAGCGCAAAAACAGCTGATATTTTTGGACGTTACTATCAAAATGCATTACGCACAGCTAAGGGACACTAGTGTGAGGCGCGCGAGTACGACTCCTATACCAGCTTTAAAATGGTCTGGTCCCTGTATATAACTTAAATTCCTGCAGAGAGAAGGAAAATTCTAGTTTAAAGACAGCAGGAAAGGTCAACAAACCCTGTAGGCGTCTAACAAATAAAAAAACATTAAGATCCTGCTGTGGAGCAAGAGTCAATCAAGATTGAATTAAACTAATCTTGACCACAAATTATTTTTCCTTCAGTTGAATAAATGCAACTTAGCAAGAAGGTAGGGATATGTGACCGAACGTTTGGAGTCTAGTGTCTTCATCGCATATTATCACTACTTTGGTATAGTAAATTGAATGTAACTTAGCAAGAAGTTAGAATTCAAAATCCAATGTTTCAACACTCCAGTCTTGTGTCTTCATCACATATTATCAACTGCTCTAGTTTAGTGAAATGAATAATGTAGCTTTAGGGGCAGATTTGTGGAAGGCAAATAAGCAAAAGTAATGAGACGGTTGTTAACTTAATGACAGACAATAAGCTAATCAAACAACATAACAGAATTATACAGTGGTGGAGAAAAAAATGATCTGGCTAGATTCCAAAATATTATACAAAGGTGTTCAAGAATCTCAAAAGATAGTAAAGATGGTTGTATGACTTCATCACATAAGATGTTTATTCGTTTTCTTGTGATATTTGGTTTAATTTGTTTTTAGTAATCAGATGCATACATATTTCAAATGTTTGATCTCACAAGTTTATGAAGGTTTGCAACACACTTCATACTAGCCATGCAAGTGAAAAAAAGCAATTTCTGTTTTGTAAATGATTTAAACTCTTGAATATGTTCACTCCAAAGATGCAAAAGTCCTGCAAAAGCAAGTAAAATTGTCCAGCTTTAGATAAATGGAAAAAGCAATTTCTGTTTTGTAAATGAAATGACTTTAAACTCTTGAAAACTTTTGCTCCAAAGATATAAAAGTCCTGCAAAAGCAAGTAAACTTGTCTGGCCTTAGGTGGAGTAAAATGGATTGGCAAGGTGCATTAACTGGGGTGCATGGCCCCTGAATGGGTGCAAAATTGTCATCCTTTCAAGTCTAGGAAATTTTGCCATTTTGGTGAAGTTTTCTTGTATGCACTAAAAGGATGCTTGATGAATTAGTCATATCCATTTATAACAATGATCTCATCATATAAAATAAGAATAGTTGGCATAAAACGTGGTAAATACACATGTGATATTGGAAAAAAAATACATGAGGATGGCTTCTTTTCGGTATTTTAAGCATGATCTTGTGCCACATATATGCTAATGCTTGATCCATTTTCTAGCATTTCTTGTCTTTTAAGCTTTTAATTTCGCTAGTGGTGAAATGTTTTTCTTGAGGTGTGATTTTGATACAAACTGTGGGCAGACCTGTTTCAAAGACTGCATGCTTGTAGCAAAGAAATTACCCAGCTATAAACTGCTTAGCAAGTATTTCAGTGATGATATATTCTGCAATTAACTTGGACTAGTTGATGTGATAAACCCTATTTGCTTGAGAATTTTAACAGCTTAATGCACTGATACATAAACATGACTATATCATAGCACATGGTTGTCTCCTGATAACCTTACATACCTAAGTACAACACCCTGATTTGTATCTCTTGCTATTGCATTTTTTATGTAAGATTTTAGCCCTACAAGTAGATTCTTTTGATGCTTGACAAAGTAGGATACACTGGGAAGTTTGCATCTTAATGGATTAGCAAGAGGTTTTCTTTCAGATAGTTGGCTTAGCCATTAAGATATGCAAGGGTCTTGCCCTAAAACATACAGATGCCTAGCATTTTAATGCTTGACACATGCTGTTTTTGTTATCTTTTCATTAAGTACCACTTAAAAATGACAACACACTTGTTTTCATCACATTGCACTGCAATATTAATAATACATTGTAATAAACCTATGCTAAATATTAGACATTGGATAAACAAACAAACTACTAACAAACAAGTAAACATAAGCTGCTATGAATATGTTGTACTATTTGGAAGTTACATCAATTTTAAATCAGACTGCCTAAAAACCCCTGAATGAAAGCTGCACAATTATTAAGAAAATATAGCAAACATCCAGTACACAGTATAACACAATGCCAATATTTAGAAAGAACTTTACCTCTGTAAAAAACGTCCTTTTCTTTCAATATCCTCGTCTTTGACGTAAAAAAATAATTTCCAATAATTCGTAGTTATTTGTGCATCAAACTAAGCCCATAACATGTTCAAGTAAACTCAAAATTCAACAAAATTTTAACAAAAACTTTTTACCCTACATTGTTGTCCTCAATTTTAAATTTATTTCGAAGCAAAGTTAAACTTTTTTTGAGGGAAAATGTCAGCCAATCAGAGAGCTTAGTTCTTTTATATTTAGAATATTTAATTTTTTAGGAGGGCCGGTTTTTGCGTTTCTACTTTTTTGTTTTTATTAGTACAGAGATATGGAAATTCTGGAATTTTGAATCTTTTTAAAGGCGAATACAACGGACGTAATATTAGCACAGATATTAGAACAATGCCGATTAGCAAAGAGCATCTTTTGAAACGATAATCTGTTTCATGTAGTATTGTTATATGACCCCTAATCAAAGAGTTATTATTGAGAATATCACTCAGACAGTTTAATTGCCTAATAATTGGCCCTTTTCGAGCCTACACTATAGCATTTTACTAGTTATTTACTAGTTATTCTATTCGTGCGCGAAACACAAAGATATTACCACATAATTGAATTACTTCGTCTGAAAAAACTATGGTTTCTCCTCCCCCCGGAAAATTTTCCAATGCGAACCACAGAAGATATATTTCAAACGGTATAAAAAGGAGTACGTTTGATTTTGCTTTCGTACCGGGGGGACATATTTCGAGACGTATGCTTGACTGGGATTCCTTTGACGGCATAAATTATAATAAACAGTGCAGAAGCGAAGACGATTGGTAAAAAATTCAGTTTTGCACTGTCGTTCTTTCCCGTTTGATCACTGCCAGCTAGCGAAACGAAAAATTATGTCTAAAGAATATAATCGGCCGATGGGCTATGGCTTTAGCCGAGAAATTAAACTAAAGGTAAAACGTTGCCGAAATATGTGCTCATATCAATGTCTTGTGCAATTATTATTTTGTCATTGCGATATTTATACTTTGAAAGTAACGATAAATTAACGATTTCGCATTAATTTAGATAATTTCTCTCATAATCTCATTTGAGATAGTTTGATCACTTTTTCAGCGTCGGTGATAATACTTTTGCGGAAGTTGTACCCTACTTTTAAGGACTCGTTATTGAATCAATCTCCTGTCAATATAAAAATGATTAAAATGGTAAACATAACCATTTTAACTAAAATTGTAATAGCCAATGCTGTTGTGGTAACAAAACACTTTATAGCCAAATGTAAATATTTGCCTTTTGATTCAAATCATAGCAATGACATGATGCTCCCTCTGCTATTTTACTTTGTCTAATCACAGGTGATTTTACTTCTTAGGGTGAGACTATTGCCACATCATGGGCTGTATGTCGTTGTTATATCTTTTTAGATGGACTCGAAATATGATGATCAGGCGGAACAAAATGCTCGACTCTGGATGGAAGATGTTACTGGAACGCTGCTTTGCAATCCGCCTGACGATATTGAGACTGCCGACCAACTCAATGAATGGAGATACAATACTCCACTGGGAAAAGATGGATTGTGTGCAGCTTTGTCTGATGGTCGATACTTATGCATGTGAGTTGGAAAATGAGACAAATGCGAATAAAATGACAGAAGTTATAAACCCATTGTATTCTTAGGTTAATGAATACAATTCAAGAAGGAGCTATCCCGAAATTTAATGAAACTTTAAAGGAAAAAGATTCTTTTAGAAAGGTAAGTATTTAGTGAAAGTTGTGCATCATTATGCTTTTTGTTTGAACTGGTTAAAACACTCTTGTTTTGTAATTTAGAGAGAAAACATTGAAAAATTTATTGATGCTGGCATTCGAATATTGAACTGCAAGAAACTAGATCTTTTTCAAGTTGTCGATCTCTTTGAAAAAACAAACATGGGACAAGTAAGACATGTTTTGGTTTTAGAACAACTGCATCTTTAATTAGATCAGAGATCGAACTTCTAATGTTTAAATCATTTACAGTAATATTGCAGTATATATCTCTCTATGCTAACACTTTATCTTTATTGATTTGGAATGTCTGGATAAAGATAAGGTTTGAACTCTTGTTTATCCATTGTAGGTGGTTAATGGCATCTATGCTGTAGCAAGAAAGGTTAGATTTATCCAAACAGTTTCCAATTAAATTTTCTGGTGTTCTGTTCCCTAGTATATTTTATTTCTCACATTAGGCTGCTGAAGTACACCCTGACTGGCCTGCATTAGGACCCAAGGAAGCAAAATACAGTCCACGAGTGTTCTCAAGTGACCAGCTTAAAGAAGGCTTGAATGTTATTGGTCTTCAGATGGGGACAAACAAGGGCGCTTCACAAGCTGGTATGACTTTTGGCAAACAGCGCTTCATTATCGACTGAACAATTTTCATCATTAGAACTCCACTCGTTGTAGAACGTAGATCTCTTGAGGCCTATTTTTGCTAGAAATTTCATTATTTTTTGATAGTTACTTTAGTTTATAATGGTAAGAGTGAATAATGGAGTTTGAGCTAAAATTACCCAAAGTGAAGTATAGAGTGTTAAGATTATGTTTGTCTGTGAAATATTGCAGTAAATGAACATTTGACTTTATCGTATAGTGTGTGAGCACTACCATTTTCTGGCACAGCATGTTTACTTTTCAAAAACTTTGCATGTGAAGTTAGATGTGTAAGCAAATTTAATGAAATTAAATACAAAATGTGTGTTTTGGGAAATGAAAGCTCAGGAAGACAGAGTGCTGGTATTAAATTTGAACTACTTTTTAACTTGTGTTTAAATTTTTTGTATATATACATCATTGATACTGTTGGAGTTTTCAATTCATCAGCCGCTGAAAGATTTTACGCCAAAATAGGAAGAAATCCTCCACCTATAAAGGTTAAGACTCGAGTGTACCTTTCATATGACGTTATTCATCGGCGATAGTCTCCAATCTACAGACAGTGATCAATAAAGCACTGAACTCATCAAAAAATCTCCAGCGGAGAACTACTTTGTCACACAAAAGAGCAAGAGAATTTGTCAAGAAAGTTACCAAAGAACTTGTCAGGGAAAACTTGGTCATCGTACACGCGAGCACATAAACTCATTAAGAAACTTGCCAAGGAAAACTTGTCTGTTCATCCTTTGCTCCACAACATAATTTACAAGATGAGTTTATAAATACTTGGAATATCCCAACCGAGACACTTAATTTGAACTACATTAACAAAATGAGTGCTTTAAGGACTATACGGCAATGTTTTACTTTATAAGCTGCAAAAACGCACGATACACATATACTGTGGATTACAGCGCAAACTAATATGATACAAGTCTCCCACTCCCATACAAACGAAAATTATTTATTCTTACTTGGATTCTTCAAAAGTTCAGACATCACAAACCGTATTTACACCACAATTTTGACCATTGCAATCTATCAGTGCCTGAATAGCGCCATCCTAGGCGCGACCAACGGACCGACAAGTTGAGCATATTCTTGCACTTCTTTTTCATCATTTTTAGAACGACATTTTGACGCGTAGATCTGAACACACAAGGTTTAATTGTTAAATTCTGTACAAACGAACAACTTTTTTTCACATATATTAAATTCTTTTTCCTCGTGTGTGTACATGAGAAATTGACAAGCAAGGAAACCTTGTTCATCGTACACAAGAGAGCAAGTGGACTCGTTGAGAAACTCGTCAAGGAAAAATAGTTCGTCATACACACGAGCAAGTGAACTCGTCAAGAAAATTGTCAAGGAAAACTTGTTCGTCATACACACGAGCAAATGAACTCGTCAAGAAACTTGTCAAGGAAAACTTGTTCGTCATACACACGAGCAAGTGAACTTGTGAAGAAACTTGTCAAGGAAAACTTGTTCGTCATACACACGAGCAAGTGAACTCGTCAAGAAAATTGTCAAGGAAAACTTGTTCGTCATACACACGAGCAAGTGAACTTGTGAAGAAACTTGTCAAGGAAAACTTGTTCGT
>JAODVM010323014.1:0-11589 GCA_025400095.1 Phenganax marumi
AGCAGACGTGATCTTGTCCATCACGAAAGCGAAGTGTGCGAGTTTCGAAAGTTGAAGTGCCACTCGTGCGAAGAAACGACGAAAACTTTGAGTGAAATGGAGAAAAGAATGACGAAGATGGAAGCAAATATGAAAGAAAATATGGAAAAGAATAAAGCAGAGCTACAAGCAAATTTGGAAGGTCGATTCGAAGCAGAAGTGCGAGGATTGAAAGCACTTTTGTTTGAATGTTTTGATGAAATGAAGGACGTTCTTATCAAGTTTGATCCTGAGAGAAAAAGAGAAATCCCAAGAGAAGGGAGACCAAGACCAAGTGGTGACAGAGAAAATATTCTTGTTGCTGGTGGTTGCAGAATTAATTCTGTGGAACTGTTTCATTGGCGTCAAAAAATATGGTCGCCGCTAGATTCCCTGCCAGATTTTCGTCATGGTGCGATTTCGTTTCTTTACAACAATCATGCAGCAATAGCTGGCGGTTATGGCAGTTTCTGTGTTTATCACACTATAATTGGAATGAACGTTGCACTAAGCCCTGATCTCTCAACACAATGGAGTGAGTATCCTGTTAAACTGCCTGCAAAGTTAGCATTTCACAGCAGTGTTGTGTATAATGATCATCTTGTAGTTACTGGTGGTTGGAGTGTGAATAGTGCAACGTCAGACTGTATTTATGAAATACAACTCAGCCACCCTTATACTTCGAAGATCTTATCCAAAATGCCAGAACCAAGACAAGCACACTGCTCAGAAATGTTTGATGATAATTTGTTGATCGTTGGTGGACGTACATCTGGCAACTACAAAGACAGCCTCAACAGCGTCTTACTGTATGATGTTAAGAAAAATCAATATAAACATTTGGCACCGTTGCCTTATGAAGTGAACTCATTTGCCACAGTGAAGTATGGAGATAATATTGTCGTGATAGGTGGCTGTGATAAACATGGTAATGGACTAAACACAGTTCTGATGTACAATGTTGTGACAGGACAAAGTCACATGCTACCACCAATGAAATGTAAGAGGACGGCAAGTGCAGCAGTTGTTATTGGAAACAATATTGTAGTTCTGGGTGGGTATAATCGGCGTAACCGTTTCAAATCAGTTGAAGTTTTTAGTTTTGATAGTTATACATGGAGTGATCTTCCTGAGATGTCGGAAGAAAGAGTGTTCCACACTGCCGTTGCTGTGTAAACAATGTACAAATATTTCATCTATATACACCTGACTATATAAATGTTTTAGAATTACGCATTTAAATGTCCACGAACAGGCTAATGTATTTTTTCATTGCACTTTAAGACTAATTTCTTCTTGTATTTTTTGTGGTCCGTAACTCAAGTCCGTGACTAAAATAGAGCCTTTGATTGGCTGAGTGCGACGTCTGTACCACTCCCAACGGACCGCTCTGGCTGTCGCGCTTGCACAATCTTAGGAGTGAAAACAGTAGAAAAATTGCAAGAAAGCTGTGATAACTTCGAAAAAAGTGATAAAATTATGTAAAATGTCGCCAGACGAGAACGGACGCAGTGAGAGTGAGTTTCACAACCCTGAAAAGGATGGCTGCAGCACAACTACGCGAGTTTTTAATCCTGGGGCCGGTTGTTCGTACTCCGTTTAGCTTCAACGGTGGGTGGGTCAGAATTCATAAACACTCCCACACTTTTTTTAAAACTTTCAAATCAAATCTTATTTAATTAAACTATAGGTTTATGGTAGCATTCAGTTTAAAAGTTTTCAATGTCGTTGTTCAAGGTATACATAAATATGATATTACACGGTAGAGATACCGCCACCGTTTAAACTAAACGCGCTTCGAACAACCGGCCGCTGTTTTCCTTGTAACCTTGTTGCTCGTGTTTTGCTGCCTCCAAGAAAATGAAAACAATAGGAGCAGAAAAAGTGAAAAAAATGTCTGATTGGCGACGGAGAATGAATGGGAGAAGATTGTAATGGAATCGCGATGGTTTAAGTACAGGAAGTTTACTAAGATTTTTTTAATTCTGCATGGCGAAAACAACAATATAAGCATCAGTTTGAGGATACACCACGTAATTTATTATTGCAAAGCTTTCGGTCCGTTAACCCGGAACTACCCGGACCGTGTTGCACTGATGAAGGTCCAGGTTAACGGACCGAAAGCTTTGCAATAGTATATTACGTGGTGTATCCTCAGACTGATGCTTATATAGGAAGTTTACTGTATTAAAATAAAGAAACGAATGAAGACATAAAGAAAGCGAGGCGAACTTGGCCGGGAATAGATGTTTTTCGTCTTGCGTTTATATCAAATTTTCCACCCAGCACACTTGAATGATTCTTGTCACATGACATTGAAAAACACAAAGTCAGCATATCAGTTTTTCCTGACGTGGAGATTTTGTCTCTTTTGTCGTTTTGACGCCTTAGATCACACGATCTAAGCCGGGTACATATTCTTAATAAAATAAATTCGCAACAGCTATCGTATATTGATAATGTTTGCATCCGTTTTCACGTAAAAACACAAATGAAAACGCTCGTGTGAACGCAGTCAGTGTTAAACTTACCAGCTACTCAGTCTATTGATATGCATGAAGGTCATTGTATACTTGTTTCACTTGCTCTGATATTTTATGTAATTCTTTATTGTATTAACTGTAGAAAGTGTAACTTTTAGTTTTTGTTTTAGAAGATATATCTTACAATTCATGTTTAGGTAGCTCAAACATAAATATGTACAATGCCTGCCCTTGATATAGATACTTTAAGTCTTTTGCTAAGACAATCTTCAGTTGCTTGATACAAATAGAATAGATATGCATAATTTCTGGTGTTCTATAAATACTAAAGTCTGGTTTCCCTAAGGTCGTAACTCTTATGAGAAGATGCACGATGCCTCTTAACAGCCACAACATTCTATCTTCTTACCAGTAATCTCATACAAAACATAAATATTATCAGCTGAAACTTGTTTTGCTAATAATGAGTTTGAAACTGTTCTGTTTTAATTGGCGCTTTAGAAAGATCGTTACTCTATCTTTACGACATGCAGTTACGACCAAATGGAAACCACGCGTAAAAGTTTCATTCAGTTTCATTAGAAAACTCATTGAAATTCTTCTTTAGATAAGTTAATTGTTTTACATATGTACAATATCTGATTTTGATGTAGAGATTTTAAATGATTGAAATATTATGAGTACTATAAATACTATGAATTATGAAGCTGGTCTTGATCTGGGCATAATTTATGTTTAACTTTTACATAAGAAGATATGTAATGCAGTTGTTCTTTAACTGACGAAACTTTAAGTTTCAGGTTTTGAGCAAGGAATTACAGGTTACTTGCGATGTTTATTGACTATAATTTTTTCCTCATATTATAGACCGTTCATCTGGTTACAGTCGACGAAAAGAATGACCAATGTGGTGGACTGCTTATGAACGGCATCTCGTCGGAGAAAATTGAGAAAGAGGTCAGTTAGTTTTTTATCAATTCCGTCGTACTATTCGCTTTCTCTGTTGTATTCGAGTCAAAACAAAAGGCGAATATTTTGCGTAAAAAGATCATTTCAATTTTTTCAATCTTTCCAGTGTTATAACCAAGTAAAATCCTAGATATAGACACTTTAATTTTTAGTTTTTGCGCTAACAGGTACATTGCAACTGTTTTTTAAAATGATTCAAATATGCACAAACCTGGCGTGGAAATATAAAACTAAGTTGTCAGCGACATTTCATCTATTCCCCATTTCACCTTCCAGATGAAAGATCACTTGTTTCTTCCTGGTTTCTACCATTCTACCATTTTACTACACGATACATAGTGCCGATGATCATATATTTTCAAAATGGCGATCCTGATGCAGTGATTTTTTGCGAATTTTTTATGATTTTAAACACTGGGTTTTTTTGCGATATTTTAATGCAGAAATACCTGATAAACATTCAGTGTTTGGTAAGAAACTCTTTTCACGATAGTCTGCAGGTTGCAAGCAGTATTTTGATCAAATCTATAATCTCAATACAAGGTTACGACTTTGGTCGCTAGAGATAAGGTATTCTATTTCATCTCCTGTATAACCTGTCTTGGCAAAGACCAGCCAAGACTAAGACGCTTGAAACATTTTATGCAAAGGCAATATTCGCATTATAAAGACGTATAAACCGTAGAACCATAGCCACCAATACAGATTTCTTCAAAGTCAAAGTGTAGTCAAACACTAGATCTATATTCAGTCTGTATAAGTTACAACAAGGCTTCTGAAACAGAACGAGACAAGAATGCGGTGAAGTATGGCCTCGTATACTCAAGGTTACGACGAAGATAGATTTGTGACTAAAATCAATCGGAATTTCTTCTGTTCGATTTGTGTTAAAGTTTTGAGAGATCCTGTTGTATGTGCGAAAAATCAACATTGTTTTTGTCGTTCATGTATTACGAAATATCTCGAAACTACCCAAAGATGTCCAACGTGTGCTGATCATCTGACTGTAGAAACTTTGGTCGATGCAACGGGAATTGTAAAAGATTATTTAAACGAATCGAATATTCGTTGTGTTTATATCGAGCGAGGTTGTCAAGACATTGTACGATTAGAACAACTTGATGAACATGAAGCTACATGTGGGTTTACTTCAGTAGTTTGTACAAACGAAGGTTGTGGCGTGATTGTAAACAGACGCGATCTTGTCCATCACGAAAGCAAAGTGTGTGAGTTTCGAAAGTTGAAGTGTCACTCGTGCGAAGAAACAGCGAAAACTTTAAGTGAGATGGAGAAGAGAATGAAGACAATGGAAGCGAATATGAAAGAAAATGTGGAAAAGAATAAAGCAGAGCTACAAGCAAACTTGAAGAGGGATTTTGAAGGTCGATTCGAAGCAATGAATAGGGAAGTGGCAGGATTGCAAGCAGCATTGGTTGAACGTTTTGATGAAATGAAGGACGTTCTGGTTAAGTTTGATCCTGACAGGAAAAAAGTGTTTATCAGAGATGCGGGATCAAGCCCAAGTGGTGATAGAGAAGATATTCTTGTTGCAGGAAAATCTGCAGAGATATTTAAATGGCGTCAAAAAAAATGGTTGTCTTTGGAATCATCCTTGCCGCAGTTGCGTTTGGGTGCAACTTCATTTGTTTACAATAATCATGTAACAATCGCTGGAGGTTACTGTGGAGATTACCTTGACAATATGATACAAATGAACGTTGAATCAATTCCTGATCTCTCAACACACTGGAGTGAGTATCCTGTTGAATTGCCTGTTAAGTTAGCGTTTCACAGCAGTGTGCTCTACAATGATCAGCTAATAGTTACTGGTGGTTGGAGTGGGTATGGTGCAACATCAGACTGTATGTATGAAGTACAACTTAGAGATCCCTATACTTCAAAGATCTTATCCAAAATGCCAGAACCAAGACAAGCACACTGCTCAGCAATGTTTGATGATAATTTGTTGATCGTTGGTGGAAGTACATCTCACAGCTACCACAACAGCCTCAACAGTGTCTTACTGTATGATGTTAAGAAGAATAAATATAAACATTTGGCACTGTTGCCTTATGAAGTACACTCGTTTGCCACAGTGAAGTATGGAGATAACATTGTTGTGATAGGTGGCCATGATACACATGGCAATGAATTAGACACAGTTTTGATGTACAATGTTGTGACAGGACAAAATCACATGCTACCACCAATGAAATGTAAGAGGTCAGGAAGTGCAGCAGTTGTTATTGGAAACAATATTGTAGTTCTGGGTGGGTATGGTGAGTACGGTCCTCTGAAATCAGTTGAAGTTTTTAGTTTTGACAGTAATACATGGAGTAATCTTCCTGAGATATCAGAAGAAAGATGGTGGCACACTGCAGTTGCTGTGTAAACAATGTACAGACATTTTCTCCGGTACACTTGACTCTATATATTTTAGATTTACACAATTACAGTTTGCGAACAGTCTAATGTATCTTTATTATATTTTATTATACTGTAGTGATAATTTGTTAGATAAAATTAAAAAGTAGATTGACGACTATTCTAGTTTTCATATAATGTAATGTGTTTTGTAGTTACTCATTCATGTACAATCCTTGACCATGATATAAACACTTTGAGTTTTAATATTTGCTTAAGAGGAGAATACAGTCTCTCTCAAAGTGATTCGGTTGTTATAAAAATGTGCTATTCCTGACTCTGATTGGAACCTGGGATATTCCTGGTTTTGTTTAAAAGTAGTTGTTGTCTTTCGAAGTACATTGTATTATTGTTCCCAAATTTGCCATGGGGTTCTTTTTCTTACCACAAAAATTATTTCGGAAGTTTCCACTAATTTCATAGAAAAAAAGGAAAGAAAAATAGAAGTAAATGAATACAGCAAAATGGATTTCAATTCCGTTGCTCGTTCCAGGCTTCTTGCTTATGGTCAGATCACCCGGAAATTGCTATCACTTTCGGTCACCGCTTTCGGCTCGAAAATTTCAATACTTTCCGCACCTAATACAAAATATAGAAATTTTCAATTTTCGGAAGGCTACAGTTTGCACGTTATACTCCATTTTCCAACCACACGTTGCAGTTTTACTAAATTCAAGATATTCTTTCTAAATGTGGTGCTGAATTTCTTCCTTGCATCTGAATCAAAATTTAGCCTTCATAATGCAAGTTGTTCATTATTATTATTGCGTTGCAGATAAAAGCGAAAAAGAATTCGTCAGCAAGACTTTTGGTGAACTATCGGTTGTTTTTGGCTGCAGTCTACGAGAAAAATGACAAATTGGTGAATTACTAATGAAAGACGTCCCGAAGATGAAAGCTAAGAGAGAGGTGAGTTGTTGTATACCATTTGCTTTCCTGGTGTCACCGGAATCTTTTTCGACTCCTGTGTGCGCTGCATATGCGCTGAGCGAGGGCCGCAACGAGGAGCAGGATCTTTAGGACGCTGAACAAGTGCGACTTTACTCCACAAACGTCTTATTGCTTATATAACAATCTCTGACCTTGATGTAGACAATTTAAGTTTTAGTTGTTGCAAGCAAGTTGAAGATACAACATGCTGGAATCTTTATTTGCTATCATTTTTTCGTCATATTTGCAGGCTAGTCATTTGGTCACAGTCTACGAAAAATATGACCAATGTGGTGAAGTACGAATGAACGATTTCCGAGTTTGAAAATTAAGAGAGAGGTCAGTTACTTCGTTATGAATAGCTAATGTATGCCAGTTGCTTTCCTATTGTCACGGGGACCTTTTTCGACTTCTGTGTACACTGCATATGCACTGCGCGAAAGCCCCGATGACGAGCAGGATCTTTAGAAAGCTGACCGAATGCGACTTTGCTCCAGAAATTTCGTATTACTTAACTTTGAACGATTATATTGCTATGTTACTTGTATTACTATAGTTCTGTATTTCTATATTACTCTATTACTTATTACTATATTATTTATATTACTATATTACGACTACATTGCAGCTATATTACGACTATATTACGACTATATTACTATATTACTTATATTTAAACGACTATAACACTTGCCCAGCACCAGCTGATGCTGAGGTACAGATATTCCATACACACTAAGGGCAAGACTAACTTAAAATTGCCAAACAGTTACAGATGTGCTCAAGCAGGAATTCATACGTATGACAAAAAGATGATCAATTATTACAACTAAAAGAAAACACAGAATACTAAAGTGCAGGATAGCTAAATATGTCAAAGAAGTGACTTAGCGAAGCATTATGACATAGCTTAGAATAAATACGGGCCATTGACTAAAACTAGAGTTTCGTAACACTAGTAATATTCGTGGGGAAATAAAAGGCAAAGTTTTTGCACAAGAAAATCGCCTCAATTTTTTTTCAAGAATATACATGTGTCAATTATCTAGCATTTATCTTTACATCAATTGGATTAATTGCCAAATAAAGTTTAACTGTTAAACGTAATCGGAAGTATAACCACAGCTTCATAAATTACGGGTAAATTATATGTTAACTGGTTTAAATTCACTTATAAACATCTTATAAACATCTCAATTAAATTATTAGCCTTACAATGATAGTAACGCTCTCTGACCAAATTAACAGTAAGTAGCACTAGTTAAAACATAACATCTCATTGCTCATGACTGTGTGTCTTGTGTAGTAGTTCGATGCACCAGGTATACAGGGGTTTCTCGTTCTGTGTATGGTATACCAATGTATCGCGTGGGAGCAAATCTGCTGTCGCTTGGCGAATATTGACTGAAATTGAGTTCTGTCGTATTAAAATGAGATTTCCTTCCTCACACTCCTAATCTTTTGAAAATCCCATATCAAACTCGTTTTAATATGTAATGTCATGTCATGAAAAAACGTCGTTGAATTAGCTGTTGATGTTTTAAGCAATGTTGTGACATGTTGTGAGTTTCTCTAAAGCTTAGTTTTATTATTATTTTAATAATGAACTATTCCTGTCGTTAATATCATTGTCGCATTCTAAATTTTAACTGAGAAACAAGTGAGAACATTTCTTGGTATTCAACTCATTACCATATCTTCTGTCGACTGCACTTGCACCCTGCAGAGCCTACATTCGTGCTTTTACAAAAACGATTTCATGTTTTTCTCATTTCTTTGAAATTTATCAACTATTCTATGTAAAGAGCATGTTAGTACATAGTGATTTTCAAATTGATGGCCATCAACGAGTGAGTTTTAACCAATTTTCCCTGATTTCAAACAGTGGTTTGTTTTGCAATAATTTAATGCACAAACGCTTAATTGCACCTTTTGTGAAGTTCAGGATAACAAAATTCTTTCCAACAAACTCTACCAATTGCAAACCAGTACTTCAAAATCAAATTGCTATCTTTTGTCACAAAACAGTAGGCATTCTGTTTCAGCAAAATTCCTCTTTTGGAAAGGGAAATCCGTTTGAAATGCTTGATGCGGAAGTACAGTTCATATCAAAATGTTGTCTTCATTTTCTCAAAAGTTCAAGCAAATGGCAACAAATTTCTTCGAAACCAAACACTGGATCTATATTCAATCTGTACAACAGGGTTTCTGTTGAAAAACGAGACAAAGATGCTTGAGATATGGCCACTTATATACCAGGCTACGATGAAAATAGATTTGTTACTAAAATCAATCGGCATTTCTTCTGTTTAATTTGTTTCAACGTTTTGAGAGATCCTGTTGTATGTCCGAAAAATCAACATTGTTTTTGTCGTTCATGTATCACGAAACATCTCGAAACTGCCCAAAGATGTCCAACGTGTGCTGACCATTTGGCTGTAGAAACTTTGGTCGATGCAACACGAATTGTAAAAGATTACTTAAACGAATCAAATATTCATTGTGTTTATATCGAGCGAGGTTGTCAAGAGATTGTACGATTAGAACAACTTGATGAACATGAAGCGACATGTGGGTTTACTCCAGTAGTTTGTACAAACGAAGGTTGTGGTGTGATTGTAAGCAGACGTGATCTTGTCCATCACGAAAGCGAAGTGTGCGAGTTTCGAAAATTGAAGTGCCACTCGTGCGAAGAAACAGCAAAAACTTTAAGTGAGATGGAGAAGAGAATGACGTTAATGGAAGCGAATATGAAAGAAAATATGGAAAAGAATAAAGCAGAGCTACAAGCAAACTTGAAGAGGGATTTTGAAGGTCGATTCAAAGCTGTGAATAAGGAAGTGGAAGGATTGAAAGCAGCTTTGGTGGAACGTTTTGATGAAATGAAGGACGCTCTTGTCAAAATGAACTCTGACAGGAAACAAGAAATGGTAAGGGAAGCGAGGCCAAGACCAAGTGGTGACAAAAAAAATATTCTTGTTGTTGGAGGTTTTGGACGAAAGTTTGCGGAGATGTTTAATTGGTGTCAAAGAATTTGGTCGCCATTGAACGCCTTGCCAGAGAAGCGTCATAATGCAACATCATTTGTTTTCAATAATCATGTGGTAATAGCTGGAGGTTATGATGCTGGTGTTAACAGAGTTGACACTATGATTGGAATGAGCGTTGAAGCAATCCCTGATTTCTCAACACATTGGAGTGAGTATCCTGTTAAATTGCCTGCTAAATTAGCACATCACAGCAGTGTGGTGTATAATGATCAGCTAATAGTTACTGGTGGTGGTGGCATGGAGTATGATGAAACGTCTGACTGTATTTATGAAATACAATTCAGCCATCCATATACTTCGAAGGTCCTATTGAAAATGCCAGAGCCCAGAAAAAACCATGGCTCCGCAATGTTTGATGATAATTTGTTGATCGTAGGTGGAACTACATCTGGCAACTGCAAAGACAGCCTCGACAGTGTCTTACTGTATGATGTTAAGAAGAATGAATATAAAAATTTGGCACCATTGCCTTATGAAGTGAACTCGTTTGCCACAGTGAAATATGGAGATAACATTGTCGTGATAGGTGGCAGTGATAAACATGGTAATGGACTAAACACAGTGGTGATGTACAATGTTACGACACAACAAAGTCACATGCTACCACCAATGAAATGTAAGAGGTTAGGAAGTGCTGCAGTTGTTACTGGAAACAATATTGTAGTTCTGGGTGGTTTGGGTCAGGGCGGTCTTTTGAAATCAGTTGAATGTTTTAGTTTTGAGAGTAATACATGGAGTGATCTTCCTGCGATGTCAGAAGTAAGATGGGGGCACACTGCCGTTGCTGTGTAAACAATGTACAAACATTTTCTCCAGTACACTTGACTCTATATATTTTAGAATTACGCATTTACAATCCACGAACAGTCCAATGTATCTTTATTGTATTTTATTGTACTGTAGTGATAATTTGTTATATGTAGGGTAAAATTAAAAACTAGATTGGCAACTTTTCTACTTTTCATTTATTAAAATGTATTCTTGACTATAATATAAACTCTCTGAGTTTTAATTTTTGCTGAAGAGGAGACTACAGTCAGTCTTAAAATGATTCAGTTATTATAAAAATGTGCAATTCCTGACTGACTCTGATTGGAACCTGGGCTATTCCTGGTTTTGTTTAAAAGTAGTTGTTGTCGTGCGAAGTACGTTGTATTATTGTTCCCAGATTTGCAATGGACTTCTTTTTCTGACCACCAAAATTATTTTAGAAGTTTCTACTAATTTCATAGAAAAAAAGAAAAGAAAGATAGAAGTAAATGAATACAGCAAAATGGATTTCTATTCCGTTGCTCGCTCCAGGCTTCTTGCTTATGGTCAGATCACCCGTAAATTGCTATCACTTTCGGTCACTGCTTTCGGCTCAAAAATTTCAATGCTTTCCGTATCTAACTCAAAATATAGAAATTTTCAATTTTCGCAAGGCTACATTTTGCACGTTGAACTCCATTTTCCAACCACACGTTGCAGTTTTACCAAATTCAAGATACTCTTTCTAATTGTGGTGATGAATTTTTTCCTTGCATCTGGATCAAAATTTGCTCTTTATAATGCAAGTTGTTCATTATTTTTTAAGCGTTGCAGATAAAAGCGAAAAAGAAATCGCCAGCAAGATTTTTGGTGAACTATCGGTTCTTCTTGGCTGCAGTCTACGAGAAAAATGACAAATGTGGTGAATTACTAATTAACGATGTCCCGAGTATGAAAGTTAAGAG